>CM077786.1:325000-560000 GCA_039737535.1 Lagodon rhomboides
GTCATCACTTTGTGTGGCTGGATATAAGTCAGAATATGCAAGCGTTCACACGGGGCTTGCGCTTAGATCATAGCCAAGCCAGGCCAAGTCAGTTGACCCAGGTGTAAATTAACACATTTCCATTGCACACAAAAGCCAGAGCATTTTAACGGGTTTAAGTGGGATTTTTGACCATTAGAAAAGGGGTGTTAGCCATGCCTGGTTTAGACAGTTTGATTAGTTTGGTGAGACGATTCAATCCAAGAGAAACAGAGGCAGCTCTCTCCCTCTCAATCCGACCATACACTATGTGTCCATGGATGCACATATACAAAATGTTGAAGTCTAATCTTTAGTTCATATTGTACAACTATCCTAGAATCTGCCAGATTCATTTTGCGTCATTTCTTGGCAAATGAGAGAGAACCTTGCTCTGGGAGCAGGCCAAATAGACAGAAGTTTGCCATTGTTTTTACAGTATACTACCAATCTTGTAGTGATACAAAGCTGGCTGAAAATCTGCAAAGTTCCCTTTAATTGAGCTTTTTCGTTGAAAACAGCCAATTGTGTTAACGAGTCACTGAGAGTTAGTGGATTAAAACACCTAAATAAAGAGCTAAAAGAGGCTTAAAGGCTCTACTCCACTCCTATACATTCCTTTCTGTTTTTCTTTTTCTTTGAAAAGTAGTATGCAGTATGCAGTTGGGGCAAGAGCTGGCAGTAAGAGAACAATGTGTATTTAATTCTTGTTGCTCAGACACTATGGTAGTAAGACCAGCAGAAAGAACTGATTACTGTGAGTAGCTGAAATGTAGGCCTCTCTATCGGCCAACACAGATCACATCTGTAGGTATGGACGTCCAGGATAACCCCGGGCAAGCAGTGATTCACTGTACAGTGAATTTTATTTCAAGCTCTGATGAGGTTTGTGCATCAGTGAGCACTGGAGCTCTGATGAATCAGCTACATGATTCCTAGGCAGCAATGATAACTGCATATGTGTTCTTCTGAGTCAGCGGTGGTGTAAAGGCAATGAAACATAAAGAATAAAGACTATAAACAGGTTTATTTAAATGTAATGATACATCAGTAAATTCAATTAGTTATACTGATTCTCAAGGAGAGTCTTATCATCATATATGCAGAGAATATATGTCCGACTCATGTGGGCCAAAAGCATCAGCAACAGTTAGTATTACTGTCTCACCTAAATCAGACTCCCTTTGTTTTATTTCATTAGCTGCATTCACCGTACGATGACTCCGGCTGGAAGTGAAGTGAAGTGAAGTGGAAGGGTGGTGATGTCACTTCCAGTCAGTGAGCATAGTGAGCAGAGAGGCTCACCGCCTTTTATAGTGCATTCAGGGAATTTTCAAGGGAGCTGAACTTGCACTTCAATGGAGTGATACTGGCACCGGACCCCCAGTCGCTTATGCTGCTTTTATTTTCATGGACTGTTTAAGTTGTTCAGAAACAAACAAATGACCCAAATTTCCCCAAAAGCATTTTGTGCTCTACATAAAAGAACCTAGGACCATGTATGATAACATGTCTGAGTTATGCACCACCATTCCCCTCCCCCATCTAAGCCAGTTTTATCTCCTCCTATTGTTTTTAATTCCCACAGAGAGACAGGTTAAAGCAGCTGGGCAACAGTCATATTGGCAGCACACTGCTGTTAAATATGATGCTGTGGTCAAATGTGATCCGAGATGGTTTGTAAAATAACATTTAAGTCAGATGGAGGAGTAAGTAAGGTCGGTTTGTAAGTTGGTAGTAGTAGGTTTGGACAAGGGATTTGTTATTTTGTATATGTTGTATTTTAGCCAGAAGTGGTTAAGGAAACATCAGAGAAATGCCAAAGAAGACATTTCTGCACATTTCCTGTAAATACCATTATCAGTTCTAATAATGGGATCCCCCATGGATTAATATTAGTATTAGACTGTGATTTGCTTACCTAAGGCAAATAAGCAGTGACATGAGAGTGTGACCAGATGACATACTGCTGCAAAACTTTAGCCACTTAGGCAAGGCAAGGCAAGGCAAGGCAAGTTTATTTGTATAGCACAATTCATACACAAGGCAACTCAAAGTGCTTTACAGAATCATAAGAAGACATTAAAAATTGCATATATAAAAAAAAAAACATTTAAAAACAAGTTAGAATACATCAAGAAACAAAACATTAAACAACTTAAAAGGTTTAAAAGATACAAGACTAGAAAATAAAAATTACAGTGCAGTTAAAAGCTTTAAAATGGCTTCAGTGAAAAGCAGCAGCAAATAGAAAGGTCTTCAGTCTTGATTTAAAAGAGGTGAGAGTTGAAGCAGACCTGCAGTTTTCAGGAAGTTTATTCCAGATACGTGGCGCATAATACCTGAACGCTGCTTCTCCATGTTTAGTTCTGACTTTAGGGACTAAAAGCAGACCTGTACCAGAAGACCTCAGAGGTCTGGATGGTTCATAACTTGGCAGCAGATTAGAAATATATCTTGGCCCGAAACCGTTCAGTGCTTTATAAACCAATAGCAGGATTTTGAAATCTATTCTTTGACAGACAGGAAGCCAGTGTAAAGATCTAAGAACCGGAGTGATGTGATCTACTTTTTTGGTTCTTGTCAGGACTCGAGCAGCAGCACTCTGAATCAGCTGCAGCTGTCTGATGGATTTTTTAGAGAGTCCTGTAAAGACACCGTTACAGTAGTCGAGTCTGCTGAAGATAAATGCATGGACAAGTTTTTCCAAATCCTGTTGAGACATAAGTCCTTTTATCCTGGATATATTCTTAAGGTGATAGTAGGCTGACTTTGTAATCATCTTAATGTGACTGCTGAAATTCAGGTCTGAGTCCATGATTACTCCGAGATTTCTGGCTTGGTTTGTAGTTTTCAACGTTACAGACTGAAGCTGAGCCGAGACTTTTAGTCGTTCTTCCTTGGCTCCAAAAACAATTATTTCAGTCTTATCTTTGTTTAGCTGAAGAAAACTCTGACACATCCAATCGTTGATTTGTTCAATGCATCTACTCAGTGTTTGTATGGGATTATAGTCCCCTGGTGATATGGTTATATAAATTTGTGTGTCATCTGCATAACTATGGTAACATATTTTGTTGTTTTCCATTATCTGAGCTAGAGGAAGCATGTAAATGTTGAATAGTAGGGGCCCCAGAATGGAGCCCTGGGGTACTCCGCTTGTCATTTTCACCCGCTCAGATGTGTAATTACCAATAGAAACAAAGTAATCTCTATCATTTAGATAGGATTTAAACCAATTTAGTGCTGTACCAGAGAGTCCCACCCAGTTTTCCAGTCGGTCCAGTAGTATATTGTGGTCGACCGTGTCAAACGCAGCACTGAGATCCAGTAATACTAAGACTGAAATTTTTCCACTGTCTGTGTTTAAATGAATGTCATTGAGGACCTTGATGAGAGCTGTCTCAGTGCTGTGGTGTGGTCGAAATCCTGATTGGAAAACATCAAAACAGCCATTTATTATTAAGAAATTGTTCAGCTGTTGAAAAACAGCTTTTTCAATGATTTTACTCAGAATTGGGAGGTTTGATATGGGCCTATAATTATTCATTACTGATGTGTCTAGATTTTTCTTCTTCAGGAGTGGTTTAATGACTGCAGTCTTCATGGCTTTGGGGAAGACACCTGATAGAAGAGACATGTTGACAATCTGTAGCAGATCTGGAGTCATGCAGTCTGAAACTTTTTTGAAGAACCCTGCTGGTAAAATATCAAGGCAGCATGAAGAAGATCTCAAATGTTGTATTATGTGTTGCAGGTTTTTGTCATTGATTGGATCAAATTGTATCATGGTATGAGAGTTGGTTTTAGGTGGACACATGGGCAACACACCTCCTGTACCAGGTATGGTGGCACTGATTGTTTGTCTAATTTTCAGAATTTTGGTAGTGAAGAAGGATACAAATTCATTACAGGCCCTGGTGGATTGAAGTTCAGAGGCTACTGGCACGGGAGGGTTTGTTAGCCTGTCGACAGTAGCAAACAAGGCACGTGCATTGTTATTGTTTTTAGTGATAATGTCTGAGAAGAAGGACTGCCTTGACTTTTTCAGTTCTAAATTAAAAATGTAAAGTCTCTCTTTATAAATGTCAAAATGAACCTGGAGATTTGTTTTTCGCCACCTGCGCTCAGCTTTTCGACATTCCTTTTTTTCCATTTTGACCAGCGTGGCATTTCTCCAAGGAGATTTTTTCTTACCAGACTTAGACCACTTTGTTTACTCTTCTACATTTTCTTCCCTTTTCAGGCGCAGTGCTATGAGGTGTGAAGTTCAGCATGCTTGCTTGTTAATACTTCTCCATCGGTCTATGATTGCGCACCCCGAGAATCATTCAGTTGGTGCTGATTTTGAAAGAGTTAAATATATAACTTAAATATTTAATTTTTTTTATAATTAAATATATTAGTTAGACATATTAAAAAGGTAACCACTGTAACATTGTCAGTGGCAGCCGAGCCTCGCAAGTGGTCGGATGTGCAACTCTCAGCCAAGCGGCAACCAAAATTGAAGCCAATGTGGAAGTACCAAAAACTGTAGCTCCTCGAATGGCCACTTGAGGCTGGTGCCTAAAACGAGTCAGTCCCCATTAAAGCCCAAATTAAAATGCCCTTAAACTTTACATTTGTACAGCCTGGTACAAAAACCAGTTTTGGTCTCTCCACCTAATTTATCCCCTTATGACCACTGTACAGGGGGGAATGTTTATCAAACTGACTTGAGGGTTAAAGTAATTCATCATTAGGGGCATGGCTGCTCTGAGTGACAGCTAGCCTCGAGCTGTCTGCTGTGTTTCATCGCAGCTAATTCAGACACTGAACTTCACCTCTCGGCTGTATTTGTGGGGTTGGTGTCTTTTGGTGGATTTTAAATCAGATATCAGAAACATAATAGGTCTCTCTGTGTGGTTAATTGGACTAACAGACTGGTGTGGAGGGACAAAGGCTGGTGTTTTTGATTAATGAGCCACTCTGTTAGCATTAACCAGCAGACAGCAGCAGGAGTTGAGGAGAGCATAGAGTGTCTTAAAACTGTTGGGAATAAAAAGAGGGTTACTCGCCTGCCATAATGAGCTGCAGAGTGCCAAAATCAGCTGTAGTGTACGGTACATCTCTTATTTGACTGCTGAATAAAGGAGAAATGTAAGGTTACTTTACTTCATGCACGTACAGAGAGAAGATGGGAAAAAGAGAGACACTATGAGTATCTAGTGAGTGTAACTTTGCTCAGATTAAAAAAACATACATCCTTGTTGCCAGTTGTTGCACACCATCTTTCTGATAATGTACAAGATGTCGTGGCCATGTTCAGACTCACATGTGAGGTGAGATTCACTTGCCTTTTTGCGTGAAAACAGATAGCTTGTTATCCTTAGCTAGCTCAGTAGCTTCCAGCTCAGTGAGCTTGTTTAACTAACAAGTCTCGCTTCAGGTCCACCCACACTCCACGTCATTGCTCGTTTTTGATTAGCCGGAGATAGGAGGAGTCAGGCACTGCCAAGATGGTGGCAGCCAGTACAACCACCTTAGAGTTTCATTCTGGCTCTGCAGAGACCTATAGATGATGTCACAGAGGCTCTGTCCACTAGTTTTACAGTCAATGCTCTCAACACAGATGGAGATAGAAGTGAGATGTCTCACTCCTTAGCAATGTCTTAGATGTATTCTGGTTGGGTATATGATCTGCCACTATTGTAGTGGAAATTCTCCTTTGTGAGGTATAGAGTTGCTAAGTCTCCGAAGAATTTCTTAGACTTCAGCGTATGAATCAGATCTATTCAATAACATACCACATGGAGAGAAGGTCCAGAACATTCTCTCCAGCTCTCCAAATGTTACTGACTTAAATACAAAACAGAGAGGAGGTTACCTTCATTTACAACAGTCATTAATCATCTCGTCCCAAAACAGTGACCCCTTGGGATTTGGGTTGACCATGTCTTCCCAGGACAGTTCCCAGGACCCTTTGATGTTTTATTGTGACAGTAAATGTCATCTTATCTACCTTCCTGTAACCCCCCATGTACAGTAGAGAGAATTTGCCCCATATGTGACTTTCTGACACCTCAAGCAAAAGGCATTCTCCCCTCCTCCTCTCACATCCTGATCCTGTCTTTACAGGACATTGATCAAAGACAGGAACACTATGTAATTTCTTACACTATATACTGTTCCGTTTTTCCAGTGTAGGTTAGGTAATGATGAACGTGACACACAACAATGGAGAAGGCACCTGTTTTGTACCAATGTTTAAAAACCTGCATATACATGCTAATTTTAGTGTGAGAGTGGTATTAGTTAGTGTCAGTGCCTAATGTTAACCTAATGTTGAGGCTACAGCTGCCTACAAATGTTTTGGAAGGTGTGTGCATGCAGACATGAAGAATCCAGTTGTAACATGTGTACTCATGTACTATACTGTTCCCCTGCTGACATAGATCACTGTGACTGTTGATGGAGATGATTTGCACGCCTCTGCCTTATCAGTGCACCTTGAGCAGGTTGCAGTCAGGATGAATATGTGATAAACTGAGAAGCTCAGATGATTGATTCTGGGAAATTTGTTTCCAGCCACTGCATGAAGCAATGACTGTAGCTTTATTTTTTTTATTCATTTGTGGTAACCCACCAATGGAAACTGTTTTTCTTGTTGGGCAAGGTGACATAAGCGTAAATCTATGCTTGTGTTCTTCTCAGTGGAAATCAAAGTAACTACATTTCTCAGATTCACTTAGGTATTATAATTGGATCATCTAACACTGGAGTAAAGCTGCTAAATAAAGCAGTGTAACTTTATACAGAATTATTGTGACAGTTGTCATCCAGATGTAGAAAGTCGTCCATGATGCGTGTACCAAGTCGAACATAGCTCATCATGCAAATGTTTTATGTAATTGGTTAAGTAATCACCCAGTTACTTCAGGTTCCATAAAAGTGTTCTCATAAATGTGTCTGAGTGACATCCTCATGTTATTCTCTGTGTCTGTAGGACTACCGAGTAAATATCTTCCTCCGTCAGCAGTGGAATGATCCCAGGCTCGCCTATGCTGAATACCCTGATGACTCTCTGGACCTGGACCCTTCCATGTTAGACTCCATCTGGAAGCCAGATCTGTTCTTTGCGAATGAGAAGGGGGCCCACTTTCACGAAGTCACTACAGACAACAAACTGCTCAGGATATTCAAGAATGGAAATGTTTTGTATTCTATTAGGTGAGTGTGGGAACATACCCTTTTTAGACAAATTGAGGGATGGGGGGTCAAAGACCAACACTATGTGGTCAGTCATATCTGAGTTAATACCATCCAAAATAAGAAAGTTATTGTTTTGACAGTTACCATTTTGAAAGTACTTGAATTTGACAAAACTGAGAATCTATAAAGCCCTATCTGCATTAAACAAGAAGCAGTGTTTAAACACATAAACTTATGCATTTTCATGGCTAGAGGCTCAGAGTACCCCTGCAGTACAGCTGGGAAGAGACAGGATTTAGAAGAAGACATTATCCGTGGTGTGAATACATCAGTATATGTACTGTGGTTACGTGCAATGGTGCACTACTAGGATTTATCTTTGAAGAAGGAATTTGTAAATACTGTCTGATATAACTCTTTATTTGCAATGTATGAACCAACAACTCAAATCAACTCAACCTAATATACACCGATCAGGCATAACATTATGACCACCTGCCTAATATTGTGTTGGTCCAGTTCTGATGCTCACGTGCCCATTGTTGGTACTTTCGGTAGTGGACAGGGGTCAGCATGGGCACCCTGACCGGTCTGCGGCTATGCAGCCCCATACGCACATACTGCGCTGCACTGTGTATTTTGACACCTTTCTACCAGGACCAGCATTTAGTTCTTCAGCAATTTGAGCAACAGTAGCTCGTCTGTTGGATCGGACCACACGGGCCAGCCTTCTCTCCCCACGTGCATCAGTGAGCCCATGAGCCTGTTGCCGGTTCACCACTGTTCCTCCCTTGGACCACTTTTGATAGATACTGACCACTGCAGACCGGGAACACCCCACAAGAGCTGCAGTTTTGGAGATGCTCTGACCCAGTCGTCTAGCCATCGCAATTTGGCCCTTGTCAAACTCACTCAAATCGCTACGCTTGCCCATTTTTCCTGCTTCTACCACATCAACTTTGAGGACAACATGTTCACCTGCTGCCTAATATATCCCACCCACTAACTAATGATGAAGAGATAATCAGTGTTATTCATTTCATCTGTCAGTGGTGATAATGTTATGCCTGATCAGTGAATACAGCACCTAGACAGGCAGCCTACAGTGCTTAGCAAAATTAATATAGCACATACAAAGAACAAAAGTAGACAACAATAAAGAATATTTTGCAAGACTTAAGAATTAGAACAATAAAGCAATAAAATGTTAAAATAAGTAAAAGTCACTAAAATATATAATCAAATAAAGATAAAGGATTAAAACAAAAGTTTTAAAAATCAATGACAAATCATGACAAGACACCTTAAATCAAAATCGGGGTCTGCAGGTGAACTATCTAGTGCTTGGTATGAAGAGCTAATGATTTGTGTTCTTAAAGCTGTAAGAAGTTCTTTGACATCCATTCATTATGTATGCAGACATAAGACTTACCTATTAATTGGACTAAAATCATCTGGAGATACAGAAATGTACAGCTGGGTGTCATCTGCAAAGCTATGCAACTCAAATTGATATTCTTTGATAAAATATGGACAAGACTAAAAATAGAACCTTGCAGGAACCTTTAGGACGTGTCTGTCAACTTTTGAACATGGTCAGTGTTATCAAAAGCTGCACTGTCAGGTAGAGCTAGAACTGAAAGTTAATTGAGTCAGTGTTAATTCTGGCATCATTCACCACTTTAACTGATTCGCTCTCTGTACTGTGATGGGCTCTGAAACCTGACAGAAAAGTCTAAAAAAGTGTTTGCCTGTTCAAAAACAAATTTTCCTAATATCTGACCTTAAAAAGGTTTGATATGGTCAGTCGATGCTAATAACTGAGCAATATACATTCATTTACCTTTAATACTCAAAACTCTCTGACTTTCAAGAGGAGGTGCTCTGTTAATAGTAGGTCTGTATGTAAGTTTCTGTGTTTGTCTTCACCGTATTTGCCAAATGCTTTAACATGCATGTGATTCTAAAACTAGAGAACCAGGTTATACTTCTGGTTAAACTCACTACAGTAGAAGCGATGGAAAGCAAGAGTAAAAGTGGCAGAAGTATTGCAGGGAGGTATGCTTCCTGTTTTTGGAGCCTTGAAGATGTCCCACTAAGTGCCACATCAATATAAAATAAGCTCAGATAAAAGCTTTTTGATACTGGGTATGACATTTATAAAAGTGCTTAAACGCTGTCAGTGTCTTTGAATCACTTCTCCCTCGTTCTGCCCCCTCTCTTTACTTTCAGACTAACATTAACTCTGTCATGTCCCATGGACCTAAAAAACTTCCCTATGGATGTTCAGACCTGTATCATGCAGCTGGAGAGTTGTAAGTTATGACACACACCACGCACAAACCCACACACCCACCCACATAAACATACACGCATAAAAACACACAAGCACACAAACACACACACACACACACACACACACACACACACACACACACATATATTTGCTTATTAATGTGTCCTCCTTAATAAGAGTACTATAATGGACTGACACTGCCTCTATTGCCACATATCTGCAGCTAATTAAAGCTATCTGCTGTTGTAGGAAACTAAACGAACATTTTCCTCATTTGTATTCCTTCAGGTACACTAGACAGCTATGAAATGATTGAGCATATTTAAAACACAAGTAGCTTACTTATTGGGTACATTCAAATACAAATATGAAGGGAACACCCCAAGGCAGGTTTACTGATTCAAATTCATTTTAATTTGAATGATCTAATAACAATTCATAATCTCTTTCAGTGCAACTCAGAAATCTATGCACAAATGGCCACAAAGGTTGTTTTTCTATCTGTCTTTACCATCTAGTTCTTTCACTACAGCATTTTTGATAATTAGAGGCTGAAATCATAACCCCATTAATTTCTCCATCAGCAGATTTTAACCACAAATCTCTGAAGTCACTTATGTAATTCTTATTGTAAGCCTTAGTATTTTTTATGATGCACCAGGTTAGGGGGTTCTTTGTACAGCATTTGTTATATCAGAAATGATTTCATATTCAAGCAACTCTGGTACAAATTGGAAATCAAATTGATTTGAACCTTGTGAATCAGCATTGATTCGATTGGGGAAAGTACTCAGGTCTATTGAACGGCACCCACCTTAAACCTCTGAACAAGGTGCTCTGTTTCACCACAGGACCACATCAACTCCATGTTTCTGTCACTATTGCTGCTGATTTCTTTCTTCACCTCCATTGCCCTTTCTCCTCTTGTTTCTTATTAATCATAAGAGGCACTTGTAATTGAATTGGTTTAAATAAAAAAATAAAGCTGCTTACATCAACGTCCATACAAATCAACAATGTCAGTCACAAATTGTTGATAAATAAATGAACATCACTCAGCCTGCGGCCCCCCACTCCTGCTCGTCTTCCTCCTCCTGCTTCAGTTTATTATTCATCATAATTGCGTTGGCTTCTCCTGTTCGTGTCATATATATATTACATACCACAGTGATGTGACTGCAGGGGTCTGTCTCTGTACCCACAGGGACTTTTACTGTGCACACTACTTAATGTTTAGCATGCTGCTTTGATTCATCAGGAAGCACAATGTGTGCCACCACCTGTGCAGACAGGAGCTGGATACTGCTAAATAAAATGAATTAGAACAAATGGACATTGTATAAACTCTGTATACTGTAATTTCAAATGTATAGATAAAGATATGCAAAACAACTACATATATCATATTAAGCATAAATTCCAGTGTTATCCATGTGTTCCTTTTGGGTTAGGGTTAGGGTTAGGGTTCCCTCATTCTTCATTCACCCACACATTTTACCAAAGTATATTTAGTACCATGCTCCTTCCTCTCGACTTCCCACTTTGAAACAGTATTAACACAGACACATGGCCGCATCTTTTTAAGGAAACACACAGCCGTGTATATAATGACGATAGGGTTATTATGACTAATTCATCCTTTGTCCAATCAGGAGCGTAGCCTGGCCGCAGGGGACACGTAAACACATAATTTGACTTCATTGGTGGTTTTCTTCTGCTCTAACCTACTGGCCAGAGGCATTACCATACATAGATCTAGCTGTGTGTTTTTATATTTATATATGTATATAGATTATTTTCATTGCTGTGTTGCTGCTGTCTCTGATGTCATGAGAACACAGGAAGCATGAAGACACGCACACACGAGAGAGAGAGGATGAGCGTCAATGGCTCCAGTCATAGCATGATGCATGTTTGCTTTGGTCCAACTCCATCTCCAGTTTAATTAAGTATTATGCATTAGATTTAGATATAATGTGTAGTATGAAATTCAACTGGAGGGTAATGTGATGCTCAGATTGTCCCTCATTTGTTTTTTTCATTTTTACCAGACTAGTAGTTGATATGGAAAAATGAGTGTTATGAGTAGATGCAGTTGGTGTGACCAGCAGAGTTTGTAAAGGCTCTGAGCTGACAGTCGGACACTGCTACTACCACGGGCAATTTTAGATTTAAAAACATCCAGAGCTAAGCACGAAGCTTCCTTGTGTGGAAGGCTGAGGGCATGGTCTTCCCTGTTTTTCCTTTTTTCTTTTTGTTTTTTCTGACATTCATACACTTTTCACACACTTTTAGCTGAACCTGAAGAGGAGAGATGAACTAAATCTTTTGTGTATGGCTGTAGGCTTGTACCAGCACGTACCAGCTGCTTTCTGATTTTTTTAAAAAGCCCTACAGTGCACTGAGTGCATGCATTTTAATGTGGCCTCCACTCTTCCAGTCGTTATGCACATACATTTGTTCGTCTTCTTAGTTTCTTTTACCTCTCGCTCCCGTTAGTAACTTTAACCAAGCATGTTTAGAAGAGGCAACATAACGGATGTATGTATGTTTGAGTGCTTGAGACAACATGTAAATGCGAATATTACTGGAGCGTCTGTCTACATCGTTCTTTAACAAAAACTTGATGCAAATGTTTTTATCACCATCATCATAATAGTTAGAATGGTTTGTGTTGAGGTAAGCCATCCATCCAGACACTTCAGGACGGACCATGTGTCTGCACGCACTCTGTAGCTGTCACATGTATAGGCTTTTCTTTTGAGTGTAACTACACTGATTGCATATTTGGCTGTGAGCTCTGTCAAAATGGTTCTCACTGACGCAGGACTGCAGCTGCTGTGCTGACAACAGTTCTGGAATGTAACTGAGAATTTACTCGAATACTGTACTTCAATACAATTTTGGTGTAGATTTGGTGTTGCATTTAACGCTCCACTTAATTTATTTTGTCAGCTAGTTACTAGTGAGTTACTAAAGTTACTAGTTACTGAACAGATTAAATGTTACAAATGAAATGTTACAAATGGATGATGGATTGCTTTAGATTATAAAATTTAACTTTGCTCCTTTTCCAACTCTTAAGTGCTGCCAGCCTGCCAAACTATAATGACAGCAGTGGCAAAAGATATCTTTGATGATAGAAACACTGACAGCCAATCAGAATCCATCTGAATAGACAAGGTTGATGTAGGGGACATTTTCCTACAAAGTAATGAGGCAGGAATGATAATGGAATCAGTCTCTAACTGTATTCCACCTCTTTTATGGAAGCTTATTGATGACACTTTTTAGATGGTGTACTTCAGTAACTGGTTATTAATACAAATTATTAAACATATTTAGCTGCTTATCACAAAATTTTAATAAGTAAGTAATTTTACCTGAAACATACTGCCAAACAGACTTTGTTGCTGATGGGGTCTCTGAAGTTCATTTCGTCTTCACTGATGCTCTCTGACAATTGCCAGGATAACTGATGTTCATGCAAGAGTGTTGGATTCTCCCAGCTCCTCTCACCCCAACTCCTCTCACCCCAGCTCCTCTCACCCCAGCTCCTCTCACCCCAACTCCTCTCACCCCAGCTCCTCTCACCCCAACTCCTCTCACCCCAACTCCTCTCACCCCAGCTCCTCTCACCCTAACTCCTCTCACCCTAACTCCTCTCACCCCAGCTCCTCTCACCCCAGCTCCTCTCACCCTAACTCCTCTCACCCTAACTCCTCTCACCCTAACTCCTCTCACCCCAGCTCCTCTCACCCCAACTCCTCTCACCCCAGCTCCTCTCACCCCAGCTCCTCTCACCCCAACTCCTCTCACCCCAGCTCCTCTCACCCCAGCTCCTCTCACCCCAACTCCTCTCACCCTAACTCCTCTCACCCCAGCTCCTCTCACCCTAACTCCTCTCACCCTAACTCCTCTCACCCTAACTCCTCTCACCCCAGCTCCTCTCACCCTAACTCCTCTCACCCTAACTCCTCTCACCCTAACTCCTCTCACCCCAACTCCTCTCACCCTAACTCCTCTCACCCCAGCTCCTCTCACCCCAGCTCCTCTCACCCTAACTCCTCTCACCCTAACTCCTCTCACCCAGCTCCTCTCACCCCAGCTCCTCTCACCCCAACTCCTCTCACCCCAGCTCCTCTCACCCTAACTCCTCTCACCCTAACTCCTCTCACCCTAACTCCTCTCACCCTAACTCCTCTCACCCTAACTCCTCTCACCCCAACTCCTCTCACCCTAACTCCTCTCACCCTAACTCCTCTCACCCCAGCTCCTCTCACCCCAACTCCTCTCACCCCAGCTCCTCTCACCCCAGCTCCTCTCACCCCAACTCCTCTCACCCCAGCTCCTCTCACCCCAGCTCCTCTCACCCTAACTCCTCTCACCCTAACTCCTCTCACCCTAACTCCTCTCACCCCAACTCCTCTCACCCTAACTCCTCTCACCCTAACTCCTCTCACCCCAGCTCCTCTCACCCCAACTCCTCTCACCCCAGCTCCTCTCACCCCAGCTCCTCTCACCCCAGCTCCTCTCACCCTGCTCCTCTCACCCCAGCTCCTCTCACCCCAGCTCCTCTCACCCTAACTCCTCTCACCCCAACTCCTCTCACCCTAACTCCTCTCACCCTAACTCCTCTCACCCCAGCTCCTCTCACCCCAACTCCTCTCACCCTAACTCCTCTCACCCTAACTCCTCTCACCCCAGCTCCTCTCACCCCAACTCCTCTCACCCCAACTCCTCTCACCCCAACTCCTCTCACCCCAGCTCCTCTCACCCCAGCTCCTCTCACCCCAGCTCCTCTCACCCTAACTCCTCTCACCCCAACTCCTCTCACCCCAGCTCCTCTCACCCTAACTCCTCTCACCCTAACTCCTCTCACCCCAGCTCCTCTCACCCCAGCTCCTCTCACCCCAACTCCTCTCACCCCAGCTCCTCTCACCCCAACTCCTCTCACCCCAGCTCCTCTCACCCTAACTCCTCTCACCCCAGCTCCTCTCACCCTAACTCCTCTCACCCCAGCTCCTCTCACCCCAACTCCTCTCACCCCAACTCCTCTCACCCTAACTCCTCTCACCCCAGCTCCTCTCACCCTAACTCCTCTCACCCTAACTCCTCTCACCCCAACTCCTCTCACCCCAGCTCCTCTCACCCCAACTCCTCTCACCCTAACTCCTCTCACCCTAACTCCTCTCACCCCAGCTCCTCTCACCCCAACTCCTCTCACCCTAACTCCTCTCACCCTAACTCCTCTCACCCCAGCTCCTCTCACCCTAACTCCTCTCACCCCAGCTCCTCTCACCCTAACTCCTCTCACCCCAGCTCCTCTCACCCCAACTCCTCTCACCCCAACTCCTCTCACCCTAACTCCTCTCACCCAACTCCTCTCACCCCAGCTCCTCTCACCCCAGCTCCTCTCACCCCAGCTCCTCTCACCCCAACTCCTCTCACCCTAACTCCTCTCACCCCAACTCCTCTCACCCCAGCTCCTCTCACCCTAACTCCTCTCACCCTAACTCCTCTCACCCCAGCTCCTCTCACCCCAGCTCCTCTCACCCCAACTCCTCTCACCCCAGCTCCTCTCACCCCAACTCCTCTCACCCCAGCTCCTCTCACCCTAACTCCTCTCACCCTAACTCCTCTCACTCTAACTCCTCTCACCCTAACTCCTCTCACCCCAACTCCTCTCACCCCAGCTCCTCTCACCCCAACTCCTCTCACCCCAACTCCTCTCACCCTAACTCCTCTCACCCCAGCCCCTCTCACCCTAACTCCTCTCACCCCAGCTCCTCTCACCCTAACTCCTCTCACCCCAGCTCCTCTCACCCCAACTCCTCTCACCCCAACTCCTCTCACCCTAACTCCTCTCACCCCAGCTCCTCTCACCCCAGCTCCTCTCACCCTAACTCCTCTCACCCTAACTCCTCTCACCCCAACTCCTCTCACCCTAACTCCTCTCACCCCAGCTCCTCTCACCCTAACTCCTCTCACCCTAACTCCTCTCACCCCAACTCCTCTCACCCCAGCTCCTCTCACCCTAACTCCTCTCACCCTAACTCCTCTCACCCCAACTCCTCTCACCCCAGCTCCTCTCACCCTAACTCCTCTCACCCTAACTCCTCTCACCCCAACTCCTCTCACCCCAGCTCCTCTCACCCCAACTCCTCTCACCCTAACTTTGAATAATTTTGTAAAACCATATCCTTCTGACTGGCTTTTTTTTGTTTCTCAGTACAACATACAGCCCTGTAGCACAATGTTGTGAAAAATATTGCATATGACAGCAGACATCACGATATTTGATCACATCTGATATCGTTCCAGGCCTAAAGGTTCACATCGTTATATTGATGGTTCCTGGAGTGGACGGCCCTAAACTCATTGTGTCGATTCCTTTTACTTTCAGTACTTCAAGCACATTTTGATCAGACTATTTATGTATTTTTACTTAAAGCAGGACTTTTTTTTTGGAATGGGGTCATTTTATTGTGTGCTACTTTTGCCTAAATAATGTATCCGACCACTTCTGCTACGACTGACCTCCTGTTTCTTTATGCACAATGTTTTAACCAGACAGCATCAGTCTGCTGAAGATAAAGCTGCTTCTGCTTCAAAATATTCTTGTTTATTTTTTATTCCTCATATAAGATACAAAATATTTTTTGTGAAGGAATTCATATTCTGTCATACAGCAGTGGGTTGGTCAATAGAATTTGAGAAAATGGCCTAACATTCCCAAGTGAGGCTGAAAAATCGCAGAAAGGAGCACCAAGCCCTTCGTCAAATAACTGACAATAAGTCAAATGTCAGAGAATCATTAAGCCTCTACTCAACATATCAATCACTTCAATTATTTCTATTCCATGACATTTCTATAACATAATGTTTTATTAATATTTGATTATTAAATTGTCCTTTGTTTCCTGTTTTCAGTCGGTTACACCATGAACGACCTGATCTTCGAGTGGCAGGAGAATGGACCAGTCCAAGTGGCCGAAGGCCTCACGCTCCCACAGTTCCTCCTCAAAGATGAATCAGACCTTAGATACTGCACCAAGCACTACAACACAGGTAACACATACACAGGCACATACACACACTGCCGGGAGCATCATAACACAGGTAACATGCACACAGGGTGAAACAGTTGCCACATTTCATCAATCATGTTTGTGCTGCTGGGATCAAGACAAGAACAAATCAGCTGCAAGAGGAAGAAACAAACAGACTGACATCCAGACTGATATAGGCTTTTCATTAAATGGGATTTGACCATAGACAGTAGACAAACATGGATGTGGTATGTCTGACCTGGGGCCACTGTGTAGGGGTCAGGACATTGAATAATTCAGGAGGCTTAGAGAAGGACTGGGATTATAGATATTTATAGATTAGATTCTGGGCAGCATAATAAGCTGACCCAGAGTCAGGAGCAAGTTCTGAAGCCACACCCTTGTCTGTGACATCCCCAGTGGCGTTTTTGAGGGGATGTTTTTTTAAGACTGGCATAAAGTGAATGTCTGCTTTCATCAGAAAATCAGGAAATCCAAGTCAGGCACTGGGTAAAGCCTGGAAGGAGCAGGGTTGAAGTGAAGATAAAAACAGCAAACAGTGCCTTATAAGATCATTACTGTGGCCCTTATGTACAGATGATTATTGTGCTTAATAGTTTTCTATAATAACCAATTAGTAAGAGTAAGTGAATATTATTTAGGTTTGTCTCTGCTTTGTTGCAGGTAAATTTACTTGTATTGAGGTGCGGTTCCACCTGGAGCGTCAGATGGGCTAC
This sequence comes from Lagodon rhomboides, assembly GCA_039737535.1. Lineage (NCBI taxonomy): Eukaryota > Metazoa > Chordata > Actinopteri > Spariformes > Sparidae > Lagodon > Lagodon rhomboides. The sequence goes on from CM077786.1 coordinate 342,295, forward strand.
TACCTGATCCAGATGTACATCCCCTCTCTGCTCATCGTCATTCTGTCCTGGGTCTCCTTCTGGATCAACATGGATGCGGCCCCAGCCAGGGTTGCACTCGGCATCACCACTGTCCTCACAATGACAACACAGAGCTCAGGCTCCAGGACTTCACTGCCTAAGGTCCGTGTTTGTGTATCTTATTATTCGACTGTGTCTGTGTGGGCTCCCTTTAGATGGCCCACTGTTCTATCACAGTCCAACACGTGCAGCTCAGGAGAGTTCAGCCCTGTTCAGACCTGGTATTATTATCTGTCCTGATGATCTGATCACAGGTGGACAGCTCTAAGTACCTCTGTGAACACCCCCGAGATGCATTGAGGACATATTTGAGGTCTGATCACTCAGACCACATTCAGAGGTGGTCCAGACCACATGTGATCACTTTCTTTAAGCAGTGTGTACTGTTACATGCTCCCCCTCTGCTGGCCAGGACTTGCAACTGTGGCTGATGCTTGGCCTCCTGCCTTTCCAGGTGAAAGCTGTCTGGCTGATTATGAACCAAAAAGAGGAGGTAAGGCACTAGGTTCTGGCTCCATTCCACCTCCTATCCAGAGATGCAGTCAGTCAACCTGGAGGGTTGGCTGTGGTATAATGTTTGGCTTATGTTTATCTGATGGGTGCGGTAGTCCTGTTTCAGTTCGGTTTAGTGGCTTCTTTGTGATAGGAAAGAGGGTTAACACCCAGCTCTGACAGCCCTGGTGGGTTGGTCTGGGAGGCTGCTCTTCTTCTGTTTATTTTGGCCGGCCCATCAGTTTGTCTGTTTGATTGTTTCGGGTTTGTCCCTCTGTTTGGTTACTGTTCATTTAATTAATTCCTCTTCTTTTAAACTGCAACTTGACTTGGTCATTTGTTAGACTTCTTTTGGTGTACCTCCTGAAGAGGGTCGTAACAGTACACATATGTGTCCTGGACCACACTGAAGGGCCACCTACTTAATTGATGTCCTCTGTGAAAAAAGAAGAAGAAGAAGAGAGTTGTTGCAACAAATTCTGAATCACTGGTGTCGTCTTGTAAATTCACACTTCATTGACACATGTTAACATGTTATAGAAGGTGAACATGTCAAATATTACATTAAACAGTAACCAATATAGGCTACTTCTTTGTCCCCGTGGAGAAAGTCCCCAGACTCCCTTAACAAATGTCTCAGTTTAGTGAGTTGTTGAGTTAGGAGACACTTTATAAACTCTGTGAAGCGCTGTCTCTGACTCATTCTTCTTTATTTGGGCCTTCTTGTAAATCAGCAAATGTTCCACATGAAGTTCATTCTTTGTGTTAAAATCATCATGTCTGTTTGTCCCAGTGATATATGTGTTTATTTGCATATAGAGTGACGAAATGACTTGTGATCACGAGTGGTCACTCACATGCATTTTAATGTCAGGTGTGAATTGACGGACTTCAGATGGGATCTGCTCAGTAGGAATCCTAAGACCAGTTGAATTCCCTCTTAGAGACTCTAGACTGCCCATCGGTATGAATGTGAGTGTGAATGGCTGTCTGTCTGATTTTGTCAGGCCTGTGTTCGTCTGGCGAGCTGTCCACACTTCATCCCTGCCCCTCAGCTAGTGTGTACAGGGATATGCTCTAGCCCCTTGCACTGGATAAGCCAGTACAGATATACTGGTAAAAAACTCTTTTGGAGGTCTGCGTCAGTTTGGAGTCCTCATATCACAGGTCAGATAATCTAGCTCAAGTACATGTCAACCAGACATTACACTGAGCCTTTAACTGTTTTAACCAAAGGCTGATATTGCTTGTTTTCACACTTTTTATAACAGGCTTATGACATTGCCACTACAAGTGTTGGCAAGCCATGCCATATATTAACTTCATATTCCATTATTGCCAATAATACCCAGGACATAAATTGAATAAAGCATGTTTGGCATGTGAGATAGGGTTAGTGATGTCAGTGTTCAGTGTGAGATAACAAAGCATGAAACCTGTTTTTTTTACGTTTTTTCACATTTTTATTTATTTATTTATAAAGCGCTCTGGAAATGGATTATTGTTCAAGTGAACCAATCTAAAATAAAAAATATTATAGCTAGAGCATCCAATATTTTTGCAGCAGAAAGATAAGGCTAAGGCTAAGATAAGGATAAGTTTTACATTTACGTTACGTGCACTTCCAAACAATATGACTACAGGTAGTGGTGGGAGGAGAGCAGAGAGGCAGGTTGATAGGTGTCAGAGGGAGACTAAGTGAAATAGTCAGAGTCAGTAGTTTTGAGCTTAGTTTATAGTTGTGAGCAGAGGGGAACCCTCTGGGCCTTCTAGGTATTCAGTGAAGGCCTAAGTATAATTTTTGTGTACTCCAAATAAATGTACTGTATTATATATTATTTACATATTTATTTGTTTTTATTCACTTAAATAATATTAATAATTTGTAGATTAGGCTATTATAAACTTGGACTCACTTGTCTTGGCACACAGTGGGTTAAAATAACGGAACTAGAAATGGACCAATCACAATTTTTCTTCTATTGGTATCTGGGTAAATGACTCCCCCTGCAGGGCCTTCGGTAGCAGCAGTGAAGGCCCGTGTAATTCAAGTGATTGTGGCATGAATTTGACATTGACAGGTGTCTTAGCCAATCATATTTCATTGAGTTGGGGGCGGGATCATTTCACGCCATCTTCCGGGAATTCGCGAATACCCAGCATATTCACCATAGATATTCACCCAACTTCGCAAGTTTACCCATGGTTCATAGCGGTAGTCGGTTATGCTCTTCCGGTTGAACTCTGTGTTTACGCTAGCGTAGCTGTCATGCTCGCTCTAAAAACCGGCTTTTAACAAAAATAAAGCGACAAACTGGACAAAAATCGGAGGGGGATACACAGTACGGATGTTTTAAAAAGTCGTGAGGACCGTTCTGTAACAGTGCCTCACCCGTCAGTTCTCATGGAGTTGGCAGATGACATGAAGCAATGGCCCGGCGTTAGCTAACGTTAGATCGACATGGTTAATTATCTTGTATTTTCTGAAGGTGTTGATGGCGAAGAATTACGCAATTACAAAAGCACTGAAGCATACAACTACCTGCACAGTAACAAAATAGGGAAAGTACTGTTGAAGAAACACAGCAAGTTTATCTTTCTGAAGGCAGCAGTGGAGCCCAGCCAGAGCGCCAATCAGGCTAAACATACAGCGTGGCTAATGCTTATAATAATAAATAATAACATAATAGTTCCGTGGGATTTTTATCGACAAGGTGGAAGAAGCAAACATACACTCTCTTTGGGGGGTATTTTGTCGTTTCTCTTAACTTAGTTGAGTGCTTCTTGCCATAATATGGATTAGAATAGTAGTCTAATAGGGCTATTCACTGTATTCACTGTGCTACCTATGCACAACACAACTGATGGTCTCAAACACATTAAGAAGGCACGAAATAACACAAATTAACTATTGGCAGACACACCTGTTAATTAAAAACCATTCCCGGTGACTGAGAGAATACCAAGAGTGTGCAAAGCTGTCATCAAAGCAAAAGGTGGCTACTTTGAAGAATCTAAAATAAAAAACATTCTTTTTTGTTTAACACTTTTTTGTTTACTACAAAAGTGTTCCTTCATAGTTTAGATGTCTTAAGTATTAATCTACAATGTAGAAAATAATAAAAATAAAGAAAAACCACTGAATGAGAAGGTGTGTCCAAACTTTTGACTGGTACTGTATACTGTATGTGAAATAAGTCAATATGATTTGCTTGAGCTCATCCTCTGTCTTTTCAAAATGGTGGGAATTGCAAATTTTTTATTTGTTTCCAATATTCTTCTATCATTACCAAATCGTGCCTTGTAATATACTTTTTGTGGAAAAGAATTAGCCTGATGTCCACTACAAGGGACAGGTTATTAACAATAAATCAATAATGTTTTTGAGAAAATAATCTTGGTGATATGTTTATTACATCTCAATTAATTAAATTATGTACAAAAAAAATCTAATTATTAAAACCTTTTTTTCTTCCCGGTCTCAGGAGGATATGCTGACCTTGCATGTCACAACATTATACAAAATATGAAAATCAAATAAAAAATAGAATACTGTTTTAAAGTGCTGCCTGGTAATAAGTTAAATAAATTATTCTCAAATAAACAAAAAAATAATAAAATAAGCTTTCCAATAAATAAAATATTCTTAAACAAAAAATATATGAAATATTATCAAAATAAATTCCTCACAGCTTGTTAAAGGCTTTTAACAAAACTTTTCCACAAGTAAAGTGCAGCACTAACAGTTTGAGCATGTAGCCCTGTCCAGTTTTACTCAACCATCATATTTTTGCCAGAAAGATGAACTTGTCCACATTGACTCCACCCATGAGTTATTTGTGAGTACAGGCTTTCATTACGAATGTATTGACAGTCGTGTTTTTTTGGACAGGCATCGACACAGTCACCTACACTGTCACTGTGTGCTCTGTAGCGCTCGTCGAACAGTGGTTTGCAGGTCGCAGACCCCCCATCTCTGTGTAAAATAGTAGTGTTCAAGCCACGTCAACATGAAAATACATATGCATGACTTGGGTCGATGAGCAGGGTGATCGGAATGTTTTTCCTGGTTAGCGAACATGGCCGAGGACCCCTCTGGAGACGGGATTCTCCAACCACACCTCCAGCACACCTGGGACCCTCACCAGTTAAAATTAACACCAGTCAAACTGTCACACCGGAAACATACCCGATCTCAGCTGAACAATGTCGGCACACTGCCCTCGTTTTATCTACTTGTCTTTCTCCGTTGCAATATTTAACTAGGAAGCCGAAATGTTCCCAAGCAGGAGACTTTAGCGACATGGGAGGGTCTTCAAGCTCTGGCTTCTCGCTAGCGTTAGCCATGACGTAAACGGGCTGCAAGTGTAGCTGCAGGCGGAAAATAAACACACGCAACTTCCGTTCCGGGAACTCACCCGTGCACAGCCCTGTACCGAACCGAACGTCCTATACCAAAACGGTTCAATACAAATACATGTATCATTACACCCTTAATATATATTTATATATATATATATATATATATATATATATATATATATATATATATATATATATATATATATATATACTGTATAGTAGGTGAGTGAGGGGGATTTACTCGCTCTCCAGGGACATGAAATGCCTCTTTTTTCACTCCATTTTTAATTGCTGGATGTTTTGCATGAGCAAGCACAAGTATGTGTTGATTACACACATCATGTGTCCGCTAGAGCGTGTGTGTGAAAGAGCCCCTTAGTCTTGTCCTGATATCTGGTATGCATGAGAAAAAATCAGACATGGAGCACTTTGTTACATAACCCTTATTAGCACAGCCATCTTTCTCACACATCCTGTACACATACACTTCAACAATATGACAGAGGCTGTCTGTCTGTCTGTCTGTCTGTCTGTCTGTGTGTGTGTGTGTGTGTGTGTGTGTGTGTGTGTGTGTGTGTGTGTGTGTGTGTGTGTGTGTGTGTGTGTGTGTGTGTGTGGGTGGGTGGGTGGGTGGGTGCGTGCGTGCGTGTGTGTGTTTGTGTTTAGAGGTTTCTCATGTTTCCGGTGCTCAACAGAACTTTGCACTCCAGTATGGTACACATGTCTGAATAAGTCATTATCACATGAAGGGAGGAGGATGTGTCATTTTGACACCAAACATATCAGTGGCACTGTGGATGTGTGTGAGGGGCAGCAGCTGCAGACCTAAAGTAGTGTCTGTAATGACGGTAGTAAAATATGAATTAGTTAGAAGAAGAAGTGAAGCTCACAGCATGTAATTTCTGCCTCTATCTCTTAATTAAAACAAAACAAAAGAGTCAGTAATGTGGGATCTTGGGAGTTGTTGTCTTCATTGTTAAACAACCGAGGTAATGTGTTAGCGTTTTATTCATATTATGTGTGGTTTCATTCTCGGACTTCCTCCCTCACTCTCTGTCTCTCTCCTGGAAGTTATAGCAACAGCGACCAAATGAAACCCACTGTTACTTCGAGTAATGTAAGAAATGGAAGAAAAGGCAGTTTTCAGTATAGGAATAAAAATATTGCATCTTTCTTGAAAACCAAAAATCAAAAGTGGACTGACCAACATACTAACCAGCCTCTAATGGGCCTGAATCTGAAAGCTCAGAAGTGGTCAGCAGTACCTCAAATGAATTAAATTCATATAGCTTGAAACAAACTCTCATTTGCAGGATTTTTTCCCAAAGGATTTTGGGAAATGTGGTGGGTGGACCTTAGAACCTCTAGGCGGGTCCAGGGTCACACTGCCCTGGAGGAAAGTTTGCATACATGCATCCATAAATACATGAATAAGAACTTGTAGAAAATCTAAAAATAATTAAAGCTGCAAGCAGCGATGATCGGGCCCTCGCCGCCTACGTACGTCGAGCTGTGGTGCTGTCAGATGGCGTGCACGTAGATGTCTGCATGTGCATGCGTGTACTGGATGTTGTCTGAATTGGTGAAATTACACTGCCTGTGTCCACCACTGGACTGGCCATCGGGCATACCGATGGTGATTTTGGGCCGGGCCTTTTTTTATTTTTATTTTTTTCACTAATGGTACTAGTATTAGTAATGGTATTAGTCATGATACCTATTGGTACACAAAACTGGTAGATCAGCCCTTTAGTCATGATTGATTCTGGGCTGGACCAATTACAGCCGAGGGCCGATGCCACTCCCTCTTGGGCCTCGGCTGTCAATCTATCAATCACACAGAGAGAGAGGAGATCACGAAAATGGAGAACAGCAAGAAGCGGAAAGGAGGCGTGGAAAAAATAACAGCTAAAAAGAGACAAGCCCTTCAGGCAGATGCTGCCAAATGTGTTAAAATAACACAGATGTTTGCTGGTGGCTATGGCGGAGCTTCTCCTTTAGCAGCAGCAGCATCCGAAGCAGCCGCAGGTAATGATGGCGGAGGTGGCCCTCAGGTGGATGAGGGGAAGGGGAGGCAAGAGGAGGAGAGACCCACGGCCGCCGCCGGTGCGAGTGGAGGGGGATCTGAACTTCAGGTAAGAAGCAATTAACTGCAGTCTACCTGGGTCAGATATGAATCAAGTTTGGGTGTAGTTTATTTTTGTTGCGCTTGCTAACTCTTAACACAGTCAGTAGTTACAAGTAGGACATTTAACAATATAGCCAGCTGTGCATGCTAGCTAGCATGATGAGGTTTCTCTACTGCTGGGCAGACACTAGGTGGAATAAATATTAGAATGAGGTATTGTATATACAAACAGCTGTTTTCTTCCAGCCTTAACCTCTCACTATCTCTTATAGGATGCTGTCACTCATTTTTGGACACCTGACGTGGTTTCCTCTAAGTAAGTATTGTATTGAATACATGATTCAACTATTTTTCTAGAGTAAAGATACCAGTACTGTGATCATCTGAGCAAGTCCATCCGGTGTCATTCTTTCTCACCTTTCTCTTACCGTCTCCTTTCACTTTTTAAAGGTTGCCATGTTTGAGGAAATATTCTGTGTTGGTGTGCTGAGTGTTGCTGCTGTGGAGGTCTAAGGTGACTGTTTATTGATGTGGTGAGTACATAGTCTGTGGAAATATCACTGAATCACAATCTGTTATTTATACATTTTAATATTCATCTCGTCTTTGTTCCTCTCTGTCCTATTTTCAGGATCCCATCATACTTTGTTCATTGTTTGTTCAGGAGATTCCTCTAAGTAAGTACTTTATAGAGTATATGATGCAACTATTTTCCCAGATTTTTCTAGATACCAGTATTGTGATCATATGTAAGTCCATCAAGTGTTATTCTTTCTCACCTTTCTTTCTCTGTCTCCTTTCACTTTTTAAAGGTTGCCATGTTTGAGGAATTATTCTGTGTTGCTGTGCTGTTTATTGATGTGGTGAATAAATGGTCTATGAAAATATCACTAAATCTGTAATTTATTCATTTTAATATTCATCAATGCTCATGTCTCAGTTCTATACCTCTCTGTCCTAATTTCAAGATCCCATCATACGTTGTACATTGTTCAGGAGGTTAACTAGACCAAGCAGCCTTTTGGTTTCCGCTAAGTACTGTATAGAATAACGGGACTGGAGGATGGTGTAGGTTTAAGTTTATTAGACAAGTACATATACACCAACAAGACAGTGTACAAGCATTGTCACAAGAAAGTTTGTTTTCATTCATAGGCTTCATTGTCTTTCCATCAATACCTGGTGGGCCAGTCTCAGCTCAAAATGCCGGGCCGATTTTTTGTCCCAGTTCAACCCTGCCTGTGTCTCCTATGTGGCGCTAGGGATCACCCATCAATTATATGTCATGTTGTAGTGTATGATGTGAAGAAAACAACCTGTAAATGTCATGTAAATCGGATGATGTTTGTCCGCACTGCTAATGGCTGAGAGTAAGATAGCGCTTCAGCTGCCTTCTTGGAGGACTGTATGTGAATGTATGCATGTGTTATGTGTGAGAGAAAGTGCATGTGTGTGGCTTGTGGTTTTACTTCTGCTTTGTTTTGCTAGCATTTATTGTGTAAAGCACTTTATGCTACATGTTATTTGTATGAAGGTGCTATATAAATAAAGTCGGATTGATTGATATGAGGCGGACTTCCTGTCTCCAGTGGGTGGCGCTATGGATATGACACAGTATTGATGTATAGACGTGTTCAGGGCGACACCCTCTACATGTGTGACCAATTTGGTGTAGATGGGAAAGTATATGTTGGAGTTATAAGGACTTCCTGCTTTATGGCGAAGCATCAAAATCGACCGCACTGCCACGCCCACCAGGTATAATAGACAGGGCTGTAACTTCAAAATTCTGGAACCCTGTAGGCATTTTGGGGTAAAAGTGTTTTCTTGGTTGTTCCTATAGTATTTTTTTGTGCTGAATCCATTTCTGCCGGATGTCAAGCTGTAAAAGCTACGGTTTAGACATAATTATTGATTAATTGTCATAATGATTGATTAATCGCCCAATATTAGAAATGGCTATAATTTTCCAATTTGTGAATATATTATATATGGTTGTTTGGTATCATTGTAAAGTGGGTCTCCATGGCTTTCGTTTAAGCCCAAAGTTGTATCTTTCTGACAAACACAGAGGTCACAGGACCACTTTAAACCATAAATTACACACATTTTCCCACATTTTTCGCCTAAACTATATAGTTTATTTGATCCTTGTAGGATCAAGGGACATCAGGGACCCAAAAACTAACAACTGCAATACTTAATAGACTTTGTCAATTCAGGAAAAGTATAATATACCCATACTATTTCTTTGTGAGAGGTTATTGTGAGCCTAAAATTAGAAGTCACCGGCTCAGGCCAATTCACCTCCATTCATTCTTTGGACCAGCATTATGTAAAAACTACCAAACCAATTGTCTAGAAATAATGATAATATTATACTTATACTTACACAATTTCAATAATACAATAATAAGCCAGAAAGGTTTTCATCCATTTTTTATGAATCAATATAATTCACTTAATGTGGCCACTAATTACAAATGGATAGTAATGATCGAATCAAAACAACAGTGCATTACATATTCATACAAAGGTCACTTGACATTCGGCACTGACAGTGCATGGGTTTGGCTTGCAGCCGCATCGGGCTGTCTTGCATCCAGTTGTGCAGCCACAGGTGACTAGCTCTTCACAGGCATCTGGAACTGCAGGCAGCGACATAAGTTCAGGAACAAGTACATTGTCCTCCATCTTCCATCCCATATTTTCAGGGGGTGGCAGAACTAGGTGCTGCAAGTGGGCTTGCCGCCAGACCAAAGTCTGGAAGTGCACACGCTGAATGTGAAAGTGTAGAGCATCTCTGGGAGGTGGCAGTCTCTCTATGGTCATGCCCTTGACAAACATGCTCAAACGAACTTCATTGTAGCTGATTGTGTTCATTGCACCATATAATCTGCAAAAGAACACTAAGCTCAGGACTTTCACCAAACCCCTTGAGCAGATGGCTGTTCTGTCCAAACACATTCCAGCAGGTCTTCTTTGTGTGTCCTGCAATGTATGATGTGGATTAGGCCGGCACGATTAATCATATTTGCATCGTCATCGCGATGTGAACGTGCGCGATAAACCCATCGCAAAAGCTAGTCTGAAGTGCCATAAGTTTTGTTTACATCCGCCATGCTTTCACACTCAGCGTGCTGACATTTGGCCAATCAGATGCGGCCCTGGACACATGGGTGATGCATGCACACCGTTTAGCCAATCAGATGACGCCCAGCTCTGCTCGCATTCCTGCGTGAGAATTAGTAGCCAGAGTAAACAGGATGGCGAGGCAGGAGAGCAGAGCGGTGAAAATGCCGACGAAACGCTTGTGGCAAAAAGAAATAGCAGCTCCGCGGTTTGGAGATACTTTGGACTCAAGCCAGAAGACAATTTACAGACTCAGGTACTGTGCAGGACCTGCAGAACAGTTGTAGCAACATCCAGAGGTAACACCACCAACCTCCATCACCACCTGCTGCACCGCCATAAAGAGCTGCACGAGCAATTTAAGGCCAGTCAGTCTCGAGCGCAAACGTCGAGCAGCAGTCAAGTAACGCGACCATCACTGCAGCAACAGTAACACGTGTACATTAATGTTATAAGGGTTTTGTTCAATAAAAGCAGGCTCAAAAATATTTATTTTTTTCTATTTTTTATTTAATTGTCATCAGCTATGAAGTGTTTAAGAGTACCTCAAAGCAGGGAACCTATTAATGCAGAAAAATCTGAATCTGACACAGGAACTGTATGCAAACTTAAATATTTTCTTATTTATCGCAAGTCATATCGTCATCGCAATATTGAAGGGTGTCATCGCACATTTTGCTCATATCGTGCAGGCCTAATGTGGAGTCACTCCCAGTCAGTGCATGGAACCCTGGAAGCATCACAAGGACCTGTTCTCCCATCTGCAGCTTTTCCACATCTGTTCTTCAAAGTGGCGCACAGTACCAGCAAATTGATGTCCTGTTCGATCGCTACCATGAGCACTCAAAGGCGGAACACGGGAACGGCGTGGGAAAGGCTCAGTGGCAATCAGAAGACCAGTTACAAACAGAGATTTACCACTTACTGCGAAGTGGGAGAACTTCATTGCTAACAAGGACAACAAGGCAGACCTTGCTCGCTTTCTCTCGCAACAGCTGTTTCTGTGGGCACCAGCCAACAAGACCATAGCTGCTGCAGGTGTTTTCAGCGATGAAGAGAGGGTCGAAGCTTCTGACCCAACCCTTGACACAGACAGCTTGAAAGCTAAACATGAAGAAGCAGATACAAGAATTGGTTTCACTGCATTAGAAGCAGAGCGGCAACCATCGTTGTGTCTGCAAGAGACACCGACGTATTGATTCTGCTGATCGCCTACTTCCACAGGAAGACATGCCAACAAAGCTGGATGAAAGCAGAGTAAAGGACCGAAAGTACATCCTCGTTCATGCAGTTGTGGAAAAGCTGCAGATGGAAGAACAGGTCCTTGAGATGCCTCCATGGTTCCATGCACTGACTGGGAGTGACTCCACATCACACATTGCAGGACACACAAAGAAGACCTGCTGGAAAGTGTGGACAGAACAGCCATCTGCTCAAGGGGCTTGGTGAAGGTCCTGAGCTTAGTGACTCCACCATCCAGGATGCAGAAGTGTTAAAGGTGAAACTCAAAAAATTTAAATATCGTACAAAAGTTCATTTATTTTAGTAATTCAACTTAAAAGGTGAAACTAATATATTATATAGACTCATTGCATGCAAAGTGAGATATTTCAAGCCTTTATTTGTTATTTTTTTGATGATTATGACTTACAGCTTAAGAAAACCCCAAATTCAAATTCTCAGAAAATTTGAATATTACATGAAATCAATAAAAACAGGATTTTAAATACAGAAATGTCGGCCCTCTGAAAAGTATAATCATGCATATGTACTCAGTACTTGGTCTGGGCCCCTTTTGCATGAATTACTGCCTCAGTGCGGCGTGGCATGGATGGTATCAGCCTGTGGCACTGCTGAGGTGTTATGGAAGACCAGGATGCTTCAATAGCGGCCTTCAGCTGTTCTGCATTGTTCGGTCTCATGTTTCTCATCTTTCTCTTGACAATGCCCCATAGATTCTCTATGGGGTTCAGGTCAGGCGAATTTGCTGGCCAATCAAGCACAGTAATCCCAATCCCATAGTCAAACCAGGTTTTGGTACTTTTGTCAGTGTGGGCAGGTGCCAAGTCCTGCTGGAAAATTAAGTCAGCATCTCCATTAGTCTGCTGAAGGAAGCATGCAGTGCTCTAAAATGTCCTGGTAGACGGCTGCGTTGACTCTGGACTTAATAAAGCACAGTGGACCAACAGCAGCAGATGACATGGCTCCCCAAATCAACACAAACTGTGGAAACTTCACACTGGACTTCAAGCATCTTGGATTGTGTGCCTCTCCATTCTTCCTCCAGACTCTGGGACCTTGGTTTCCAAATGACATACAAAATTTGCTCTCATCAGAAAAGAGGACTTTGGACCACTGAGCAACAGACCAGTTCTTTTATTCTTTAGCCCAGAAAAGACGCTTCTGACGTTGTTTGTTGTTCAGGAGCGTCTTGACAAGAGGAATACGACATTTGAAGCCCATGTCCAGGATCCGTCTGTGTGTGGTGGCTCTTGATGCAGTAACTCCAGCCTCAGTCCACTCCTTGTGAAGCTCCGCCACACTTTTGAATGGCCTTTTCCTGACAATCCTCTCCAGGCTGTGGTCATCCCTGCTGCTTGGGCACCTTTTTCTTCCACAGTCTTCCCTTCCACTTAACTTTCTATTAATGTGCTTTGATGCAGCACTTTGAGAACATCCAACTTCTTTTGCAATTACCTTTTGAGGCTTTCCCTCCTTGTGGAGGGTGTCAATGATGGTTTTCTGCACAACTGTCAGGTCAGCAGTCTTCCCCATGATTGTGAATTCTACTGAAACAGACTGAGAGACCATTTAAACACCCTTTGCAGGTGTTTTGGATTAATTAGCTGATTAGAGTGTGACACTTTGAGCCTACAATATTGAACCTTTTCATGATTTTCTGAGATTTTGAATTTGGGGTTTTCATAAGCTGTAAGCCATAATCATCAAAATGATAACAAATAAAGGCTTGAAATATCTCACTTTGCATGTAATGAGTCCATATAATATATTAGTTTCACCTTTTAAGTTGAATAACAGAAATAAATTTTGCAAGATATTCTAATTTTTCGAGTTTCACCTGTATATGGTGCAATGAACACAATCAGCTTCAATGAAGTTCGTTTGAGCATGTTTGTCAAGGGCATGACCATAGAGAGACTGCCACCTTCCAGAGATGCTCTACACTTTCACATTCAGCGTGTGCACTTCCAGACTTTGGTCTGGCGGCAAGCCCACTTGCAGCACCTAGTTCTGCCACCCCCTGAAAATATGGGATGGAAGATGGAGGACAATGTACTTGTTCCTGAACTTATGTCGCTGCCTGCAGTTCCAGATGCCTGTGAAGAGCTAGTCACCTGTGGCTGCACAACTGGATGCAAGACAGCCCGATGCGGCTGCAAGCCAAACCCATGCACTGTCAGTGCCGAATGTCAAGTGACCTTTGTATGAATATGTAATGCACTGTTGTTTTGATTCGATCATTACTGTCCATTTGTAATTAGTGGCCACATTCAGTGAATTATATTGATTCATAAAAAATGGATGAAAACCTTTTTGGCTTATTATTGTATTATTGAAATTGTGTAAGTATAGGTAAGGGGTGCCACGATTCTCCAAATCCTCGATTCAAGTACGTTTTCGATTCTAAGGTCACGGTTCGATTCGATTCTTGATTTTTACATATAATTTTTTTAAAGCACAGGTTGCTATGCCATTTTTAGACTAGACTTGTGCAATATAATATCCGACTGTTGTTCGCAATGTACCACACTACAATGTCAAATTTACAACATTGTCAAAATATTAACTATTTACATTTCTATGGCCAGACACGACAACTGTGATTTTTATATTTTCGTAATGCACTGTTGTTTTGATTCGATCATTACTATCCATTTGTAATTAGTGGCCACATTAAGTGAATTATATTGATTCATAAAAAATGGATGAAAACCTTTCTGGCTTATTATTGTATTATTGAAATTGTGTAAGTATAAGTATAATATTATCATTATTTCTAGACAATTGGTTTGGTAGTTTTTACATAATGCTGGTCCAAAGAATGAATGGAGGTGAATTGGCCTGAGCCGGTGACTTCTAATTTTAGGCTCACAATAACCTCTCACAAAGAAATAGTATGGGTATATTATACTTTTCCTGAATTGACAGAGTCTATTAAGTATTGCAGTTGTTAGTTTTTGGGTCCCTGATGTCCCTTGATCCTACAGGGATCAAATAAACTATATAGTTTAGGCGAAAAACGTGGGAAAATGTGTGTAATTTATGGTTTAAAGTGGTCCTGTGACCTCTATGTTTGTCAGAAAGATGCAACTTTGGGCTTAAATGAAAGCCATGGATGCCCCCTTTACAATGATACCAAACAACCATATATAATATATTCACAAATTGGAAAATTATAGCCATTTCTAATATTTGGCGATTAATCAATCATTATGATAATTAATCAATAATTATGACTAAACCGTAGCTTTTACAGCTTGACATCCGGCAGAAATGGATTCAGCACAAAAAAATACTATAGGAACAACCAAGAAAACACTTTTACCCCAAAATGCCTACCACCTCATTTTCTGAAGGTTTTTTCCCAAATTTGGTCCTGACTATAACAGAGGCGAAAGATTTTGATAACTTTTCATCTTCAAGGTCTGAGGATGATACTGACTGAATGTGAGGTCTGTGGTGTTAAATCTGCAGGAGGAGTTTGTTAAAGTATGAGGCAGGAAAATGGCGCTAATTGGCGGCAAAATCTCAACTGTGAATCAAAATGGCAGACTTCCTGTTGGATTGAGGATATGGGTCCAGGAGAGTTTTTTGTGTCTCGTCACAATACATATGCATACTGAATGTCGTGCATGTATGTGCATGTAGGTGGCGGGGCTTCAAGCTTGAAATCTTCCAGGGGGCGCTGTGGAGCCATCTTGTCACTAAAAAGGCCCAGACCCTAGCGGATATCAATGTTCGTAACTCGTGATGAATGTGCAAACTTTGGCGTGTGTAGGAGTTTGTCTGTATGTACAAAATGGGAAAAGCCATTAGAGGGCGCTACTGAGCTTTTGTGCCTCACCTGAGGGCAGTTGTTGAATCAAATTAAAGTACTCATGAGTTTGAACCTGGGTGCCACATTTGGTGAGTCTGGGAACATCCTAAAGTCCTCTAAACAGTGTCGGCAAAATTAAAATCAGCGCCTGCCATTCAAGATGGCCAAGTTCCTGTTGGGGTCCTCAAAATTAATTCCTGGCTATATCGATGAGATCTTTGAGTCCTGCAAATTTCATGAAGATCAAAGAAGGTTTTTCGTCACATGACCCGGGGTTAGGGGGCGCTATGGAGTCCCCTGGCCACACCCACACCCAATCATGTTGAATCATAAACATTTTCACCAATGTGACGTGTGACGTGCACTGATAGTGCTCAGGCCCTAATAATCAAATATATCACTGAGCTGTTTCTCTACTGCCTGGTGATTAGTCCACTTCTGGCAATGTTACACAGCTTTGGCTGGCACAAAGTCACAAAACAGCTGGCAGAAAAAGAGACCAAGGAAAACACTGAGCAGCTAGGTTAGCTAGACAGACTGGAGCTAGCAAGTTAACTTGGGGTTTCAGTGCTATAAAAATATTTTCAACTCTTTATGAAACTGTGATACGACCATCTCATCTATACTAGGTTTACAAGAGGCCTCTACTGGGTGACAATCAGTGGTGGTGGCTGGTGGACTCATGAAGTGTGTGTGTGTGTGTGTGTGTGTGCGCGCGCGCGTGCGTGTGTGTGTGTCTGTATTTTCAGGTCTCTTATGTGAAGGCCATAGACATCTGGATGGCAGTGTGTCTTCTCTTCGTTTTCTCTGCGCTGTTGGAGTATGCTGCTGTGAACTTTGTGTCGAGGCAACATAAAGAGCTGCTGAGATTCAGACGGCATCACAAGAGCAAGAACAAGGTACTGGAAACAACACAGAGCACAGTCACATCATCCAGTGTGAGCAGGCAAAAAACTAATTACACCTTAACACATATGCATACCCTTAACCCTTTAAGCGCCTAAGTCGCAAAATTGCGGCACTCAATCAAACAGCTGTTTTCTCCGAATAGAGTGTTATATGTCGTTCATACTCCCACCCACTAGTTGCAGACATCCCTTACTTAGACCTTAGCTCAGAAATACGTCATGCTTCAATGCAAAATGTTCGAGGAAATCCCATCCAAACTTCACTTTTTTTTTTAAAAGCAACTAGCGGCAAATCTAGCGACTTTTTCTGGTATTACTGGAGACTTTTGTGGTGTTTGGAGACTCTGACGTGAAATCACGTATCACTCTGCAGTTACTGAGCTCAACGAGCAGCGGGTGCTGCCGTGAGCCCCTCCCCGCCCAAAAGCACTCACAGGCGGTCAGTCTCACCGTAGCCCCGCGCAGCAGTCCCAGCCTGCAGTCAGAGCAGAGAGGGGACGAATGGCGCTGCAGGGCAAAGAGAGAAAACACACGAAAACACGACCCTTTGCCCAACATAGGTGAGAGTGGAAATGATACATGAACTCGTAGTACCAGTAGGAGAGCTAATGGACGTGGTAGAAGTAGTGGGGATGGTGAGAATAGCGCTCGCACCAGTGTCAGTGTTCACTCTTTCTACCGGCCGGTATCGGTGCGTCCATGCACGGCAGTGGTGCAGCCATGCGACGCAGCGGTGTTCACAAAGCACAAAACACACACAAGTCCAACTCTTCTCCCAACACTAGTGGGGATAGCAGGGGGAGAAGTGGGTGAAGAGTTCGTAGAAGGGCTGGCGGGTGTCGTAGAGGCCGCAGGGGTGGTCAGAATAGGGCTGAAAGTAGTGATGATGAGTCTTTCAACCCTTTGCAAAATGGAATAATAATAATAATAATAATAATAATAATGAAGAAGAGAAGAAAAAAGAAGAAAGAAAAGAAAAAGTGTCCTCCAATGTCAGAGCAGAGGGGGGTAAAAAAAAATCATAAAAAACGCCTACTGTTTACATGAGTTTTGTGGTGTAGTAGTTTAGTTTACGACTGTTGGCTTACAATTTACTTTTCCCTGTTCATTTGATATGTGGAGAACATAACAAATGGGTGGAGGGGGGTGAATCTGATGAAATAAGTTCAGCTCTCTTTCAAAATATCAGGTATTTCATGGAAATTACATAATCCAATATGGCCGCCGCCATATGACATCATAATATGCAAATTAGATGGGAAAATATACTCTCTAGATAAACTTTAGGTCATTCTCAATATTTGTCTCATTTACACTTTGTCTCTATCTCAAAGCACTTTCAAACCAGAGCCTTCTGAAATTTAGATGTCAAAATCTAGTATTTTTAAAAATAAAACCCGGCGCTCCTTGGAATGGAACATGGAACATGGAATTATAACTGATCTCTGGTTTGAGGCTGCCACCTTGTGGTGACCTGTTGCTATTACAGTTTGCTACTCAGGCACAGCAATACTTGAGACAGAGGGAGGGAGGGGAAATAATCATGATATTGGAGAGTAATAAAAACAGCACCATGTGACAGTAGATGTAAAATGTTAATGCATCTTACTGTGCATGCTTCCTGAGTTTCCTGAAACACCACATCTCACTTGTCTTATCAGTGCATGATAAAGCATGGCTGTTACTTCATCTATGTGGTTTTATGATTCTTCAGTTCATGACACTTTGAGTTATTTCTCTGACAGAGGGCCATCCAAACAGAGAATGAGCCCGTTGTCAGTGCATGATTGGGATCTCTGTGGGTTGGGAAAGGATCAACTCAGCATTCAGTCAACTCATGTTCACATACAGCATTTACCTGAGAGGAAACTGGAAATCAAAAATGTCAATATGTGTCAGTTGACTCAGAAGCAACTCTGTAAAAATATGTATACAGTCTTCTGATCGAGCACTGTGTTTTTCCTCTATTCAGTTGTTGTGAAACAAATTACAGGGGAAAGTACATACAGTATATTACAATAAAAAATACCAATAAAGATAGACTGATGCTTTATTTAACATTGTTCTACAAGCTGGACAAACGTTCTATGCTCTAGTCATAATGCACTGATTTCAATGAAATCAAATAAAACCTTAAAACCAGTCAAAGTCAGTGTTGTTGAGGGGATATTGATTAAATGGATTAAACCAACTACAGCATATAGTATTGTGTCCAGACCCCTTGTAAGTATCTGAGTACTCAGGTTGTGTGGGATTCACCATCAGTTGTCAACCACAAGTGAAGAAAACTGTTTGTGCATGTTTATGTTGTTTTTTATGTTGGTCCAATGTCGGGGTAGTAGGGAGTAGAGCTGTCTTTATTAAATGATTGGAGGAGATGGCTGGATCTGCTCAAAATCTGTCTCAAAAGAGTGTTAGTAGATATGTACAGGAAGAGACATGAGCAAAAACACAATACACCTGAGCAGCACAAAACAACTTATTACAGTAAATGTAGGTTTTTGTATATTAGATAAATAGACTAATGGAATGATTGCAATATGGCAACACATAAATGGCCACTTTTAGTAAGTGATGTATTGAACAAACAGCGTTGTGATTTCAACATGCTTTAGTTTATACTATTTCAGCTGTTCTATAAATATAAATGAACTGTTCAGTATTTAGACCCACAAACAAAATGAATTTGACGGAATTATCATTGAAACATCAGACACAGATTGACTGAATGAACGGGTGTCCCAACCCTCTTTTTGGATGTTATTTGTTTTTGTTTTCCTTTTGGTTTCGGTGTGTTGATTACTGGTGTGCATGCTGTCGACTGGTAGAACAGTGGAGGTGCAGTTGACCCAGAGGAGCTAGCTGATTCCCTCCGTCGTGTTAACATTGACAACGGCCTCAAAGCAACAGACCCTCTGTATGGATCTATGACCAACATCTACACCAGCAACCACAGGGTAATGTCTATGTGTGTGTGTGGTTTGCATGTACTTGTGCATGTGTCATTTGCATGATCCATCCAATGTGATGTTGTAAGTGTAAGTCCTACCCCATCAGTTTGCTGGTGTAGTGAAGACATGGACAGGACACTGGGTGATGATTATCATCATAACAATCATGTTCATCAATCGGTATCATTTTGCTTTCACAAGGAATGTGTACTTGTGACCCCTTTACACAGATTAAAGCCTCTTTCTTCTTGGATTGTTTTATTGAAAGGATTTTTAATTTCGGGTGAAAAAGGGAGAAAGAGGTCGCAGTTCGGTTTGTAACAGTTTTTGTGTCATGGATCAGTACAAAAGTTAGAAACAATTGAAAGCAACAAAAAATCCCAAATGCAAGAGGTCATGTTTCTTTTATTAGTGGAAGTTACATTTGTTCCACCTGAGATAATTAGTACAGCCTCTAGTGCATTTAAGGGTAACTCCATTAATTGTACAGATTAAAGTGTTAACAGGTCTTGGGGAGTAGTACTGCATATGTGAACAAAGTGGTATAAAGCCTTTTTTTGACTGCGCATGTAACCTGATAACTGCCTCCAGTGATGTCACTCAGTGGCTGTGTTGCATAGTGGGTAATGTAGGCATCAGGCTTTGAAAAGGAGACGAATGTATGTAATAAAAAGGTGATATCTCTGTTTCTGTATTGATTTGGATCATTTGTTTTTAAGCTGTCCATAATGAGTCCAACAGTGTAAAAGAAGTGTAGTGCCTACAGTACCCACAATGCAACTTGGCCACTGCGTGACATGACTGGAGGCAGTTTATCAGATTACATGCAGGTTCCTCTGGAGCCACAAAAGGCTTCATACTACTTTGTTCACATAGGCAGCAGTGCTCTCCAAGACCTGTACACATACTTTCATGTGTAAAATTGGTGGAGTTACCCTTTAAGCAAAACATGACATGCATGCCAGTTGCTTTAGTTCAGTCTTTGCCCTGTGTGCTTTCTCATCCTGAGGCTGAGGCTGCTTAAAAACAGCAGAGAGAAGTTGTTGGACTTTTTTTGCCACTCTTTATGAGCTGACACATCTCGGTGATGCCATCTAATATGCACTGACGCTTGTGTTTCCACTGACATTTAACTGTTGAACAATGCAGACACACCGTCCTCATCCATCCTCCAGACGCTTTCCTAAATTTTCCCACACAGCTGATTTGAAAGAAGTAGGTGCATCAACTGGGAGGTAGACCCAGAACCAGGTGGAGGGATTACATCTCTTCTCTGGCCTGGGAGCGCCTGGGGATCCCCCAGTCAGAGTTAGCTGATGTGGCCGGGGAAAAGGAAGTCGGGGGCTCGCTGCTGAAGCTGCTGCCCCCGCGACCCGACCCCGGATAAGGGGATGACGATGGATGGATGGATGGATGGAGGTGCATCTTCTAGCTCTGATTTGAACTGGTCATAGCGTCCAGTCAGCCACAGTGTGTTCTCCTTCTGCTTTTGTTGTTTCATGACACTTGGAAAACAGCTTTTATGTGCATTAAATCCACCTACTTGATTGGAGTGTGGATCAGAACAGATGTACTGACATGAGTCAGACGTAGTCTTTGTAAGACCGTATGCACCAAACTGTGATGTTTCAAACTGGATGAATATATGTACCATTAGACCCCTCGTAAAGATGTATTCTTTATATTTCTTATCACTTCACCATTTGCCTCCTCAGATTTATCTTGGTACCATCAGCCACTCTTATAGTTCAAATTGATGCCCCTGTTAGCTTGTAAAATGTAATGTGTTGAGTATAATGTCTGTGCAACACTTTTATAATATTTAGCAAGCTTAGGAAATGTTCCATAGTGGCCAGTTTTCAACTCATTACATAGTTTTAATTTGCACAACGTGCATAGATAAAAATGTAAAATTATGACAACAAGTTTTTGGAGGTGTGTTTTATCATTCAGGCTGTTTTTCAGGTATTTCTTAACCTGGGCCTTGTAGTTTGTACATGATTTCAAAGCAGGACTTCTCCTTGAACAAGACTTGTGTATCTGGTTACAAAAAGGATCTTATTATTAACAAAAGAAAACTCTCTCTCTCTGTAGGAATCATCTCCACAATGTTGTCAGATAGTCAGAATAACAACCTGAGACTGTTAGTGACAAAAACACTTTTAGATAATGTAACTTTGGCAGTCAGCGTTGCCCCTAACATTGCTTTTGCAGCCGTGTTGCAGCTGCCAGCTGAGGAGATCTGCTGAAATGATTTCAAACTTTTGTTAAGTATGAATAATTTACACACCAAAACATGTAAATACAGGGCCCAAATTAAAAATACCTGAAGTCACCTTTTAGCCTCTGAAAAAAAATACAACATAACTTGCTGACATTCCCGTGAAATGTTACATTTTTGTGCTAACCAATCCAAGATCAATATCATTTTGAAAAAAAGTGTTACTTCAGGTGAAACGTCATTCGGAGCCTTGCAGAAGGGCCCATAAGTGAGCTCTATTATGTGATCTGTGACCCCCTCCTCCTCTTCCTCCTCCTCGTTGTCTCCCCAACAGGAAGGGGAAGTACATGAGAGCAGACTGACCTCCACAGCTGCTGTGACCTCCACTCCCAGCAACAGCAAGGACTCCAAGGCCAGCGCTAACAATGCTGTTAGTGCGCTGAACACCCCAGGAGCCACTGCAAACACAACCCAGAATCCACCTGGAGCGACAGCAGGTGGAGGGGGTAAAAGCACTGAAGAGATGAGGAAGTTATTTATCGACAGAGCCAAAAAGATTGATACTGTGTCGAGAGCCGGCTTCCCTCTGGCCTTTCTCTTCTTCAATATATTCTACTGGGTTCTTTATAAGATACTTAGACATGAAGATGTACATAAGCAATAGAGGAAGAAAGGGCATAGATTATTCACTATGTGCACACACACACACATCCTTGTACTGCTATTTAGATGTGAGGACACGTCACTGACTCCCTTTATTTCCTGCTCCCTTAACCCCGACTTTGAGAAACATTCAGGATGACCTCACTTTACAAAAATATCCTGATTCTAAAAGCGTAAAACTCATCATCAGTTTTCACAAATAATGTACGGGAACATGTACAAAGCCACATCACCCACCACCCTCTGCATGACAGATACTGTAGGTGTGACAGTTACTCTGACTAAGCCAGTGCGCATAGTTTCTGTTACACAGTTAATCTCAACAGAAGATTAACATCTGCCACTAGTCACTGATGTGTTTGTGGATGAGAAGTAGGGCGAGTGCGGCCTTTAGTTCCTCTAAGGGTACTTTTCATTTCTCTTATTTGTCGTTTCTTCGCTCCTCGCTTGAACTGGAGATCATTCCTGTCCGCCATCTTGCAGGCCATCCCAATTATCTTATTTGTGCCCTGAGGATCGACATGACTGGAGTTACATACCAGAGTGAAGACGGATAACAGATTCAACTCAAGTGTGTCACCATCAAGTTTTGTATTTTGTTTGTTTTCTGGTTCAGCAGCAGTTAAAATGTGTCGGCCTGACTGTAGGAGAACAAAAGGACCACAGGCAACTTTCTTCATCCACTGGAAACATTTTCTTTTCATGGTCTGTTGCAAACACGTCAGGCTGATCATTCCTGAGTGTCGGGGTTCCTATGTTACAACATTTCAGTTTCCCTGAAACATTTAGTGTAAACATAGCTTCAGTGTCCAGCAGACACCATCATCACATTCTGGGTGATTAAATGAGGATTTCACAATCAGAACACACAGGCAAATAATGAATCTGTTTATAAACACATTCTGCCAGTTGAAGTGGTTCCTGTGCGTCTGGGCCGACACAGTACACAGTATGAATACACAGTACACAGTATGAATACACAGTACACAGTATGAATACACAGTACACAGTATGAATACACACTGCAGCTTGTTCTTCGTGTGCAGCTGTTTATTAAACAAGAAACAGACAGAAAATCACAGGTGCAGTTTGAACTTTAAGGTTGTGGCTTCACAAAGCTTAAGTGTATAACAGAAGCTTTGTTTGCAGAAAATGAATCATCAGGATATCAGTAGGAGCATCAAATCCCAACATGTCCGGTGAGATATAAAACTGTGAGTGTGAAACAGGAACTGATCTCAAACCACAAAACTACAAATGTTAGAGTTTCTCCAGATGTCAGCCTTTGAAAAAATAAAGTGATCATCCAGCAGAACTGTTTGTCATCCGCTTCAAAGATATTTGAAGAGGTATAAAGGACAGGATTGGTTACAATGTAGGACACAGACAGAAGCTGAAATAATGCAGAGTACTAACTGCAAAAGAAATCAGATCTTATATTTTAAGCCATCTGTGAATCAAGTTCATCAAAATCTAATTTCCAGGTCTAGGTCTAAACTATATTTACTATAACTTTAATCACGTAAGTGTCAGAAACTGGCATCACTTCACGTGACGTTGCAGAGGAAAGGACCTCTCATTTGTCTTATAAAAAATATTTTCTCGGCCCTCTCTCCTCCCGTGGTCTCTGATTCTCTGAATCCTCGATGGGCGGAACTAAGACACAAGGAAATGAGGCAAGTGAGGGAAACATCGACACAATTTAAGAGACACGAAACGTACCCCAAGATTCAGTAGACTCATCCTGGTCACCAGAACACAAACGCTTTTTCTCAGCAGAGATTCATACATGTCAAGTTTAATCTAATTAAACACATGCAATGTGCTCTAGTTTAGATATCTTATTAAATGTCTGGAAAGCCAACATTAGTTTTGTATTTTTCTAATCTGCTTTAAGGGATTTTTGACTGCTAGAAGGCAGAGAGACCTCAAGTGGGCTTCAGACAGTAAACTTACAGACAGCAATGAGCTCTGAGAGCAGAATATATTTCCTCTCCTACAGGTGGAGTTATGTTTCACAGGCAGATGCATTTTGACAGAATAATTAATTATGAGGAGCAGACAAGTTTTTTTTTAAAACAATATTCACCTAAAATAAAGAGTCCAGAGTTCAACACAAAATACCAGCCTTCAGGGATTCAGAGAGTTTCTTACAAAGTTTGATTTCTCAAATCTGTGAACCCTTGTCCCACATAAATCAGCAGACAGAATCAAGAGCATCTCTGAAAAAGAACATAAACGTAACATCTTTTTTCTCACTCTTCTCAACATTGTGAGATAGGTCTATTTGTCCACAGTTTTGTTAATGTCTCAGGGAATAATGCATGGATCTACTGTAGACTGAAAAAAACAGGCGTATTTAGGTGGCTGGTATCTATGACTCAGTGCAAAAGGAGACTGTTGGTGGAGGTATGCACTCTACAGAGTGCCATTCTAGATTTTTTTCACTTTAGAATCAAAATCCTGACCCCTATTTTATGTACCGTAAACAGTATGTCAGTCAATTGGGAGTGACCGATGTATGGATCAAGTGTTGCTTATATCTGACAGAGCAGATTAAAACCAGTAAACAATGGTCTGTAGATGTCTGGTGGAAGCGTCTCATCAGCAGACAGATTTTGTTTGACAGAAGTTTGTACAAGCTGGATTCCCAAATTGTACTTGTAGCAGACAGGCTGTAGCTGTGGCTCCTGGTGGAGAAGTGAGGCAGAGATCCCCCTCTGGTCCAAATGTAACCTCCGTCTTTACCATGTGACAACACGTCAGTTTCATAAGTAGCTCCTGAGTTTAGTGAGCTCATACACACTCTCCAAGTGTAATCAACAACATACTGGCCTCTGAAATAAACTGCTACTCCTGTATCTTTGAGATGTTCTTCTGGTTCAAAGAAACAAATAACACAAGCACAACCACAGAACCCTGCGCAAAAACCCTGTGCAGTTATACCACTTCAGCCCATGTGGATTTGTTTTCCCCTCCATTTAAAATACATGGTGAGACCTGTGTGGTAGCTGCACCTCTGACAGTGTAGCAGTGGATAGATTACTGACTTCACTGACATGGTCTCATTTAATGATACTGAGTCATTCAGGGCAGTCATGAGAAATGTAATTTCTTCACGTATCTGCTCAGTGTACTGGAAGTCATGTGTTTGTCAACGCTGACTGACATTGGTGTATCATTACAGAGGTGAGAGGTGTGCTCAAATCAGAACTGTGTGCTACAGTGCTTACACAACCCACATGGGTGGTAACATCATTCACTAGTGTAATTGGTGGATAATAGTGCTACAACCATGAGTCCATGACAAAGGAGACTTTCACACTTTCATCACAAAACATGAGTCACTGAAATGAAAACACAGATGTATTTGTTGTGTCATTTCATGGCACTTTGGGCCTTTTAGCTTAGAAAATATCTTTGCAGTTACACTTGTCCAAAATAGAAAAGGTTTTAACTTTGCAGCATGAACATGTTCTGTTAATTTGATGTCAGGAGTCGTTAAGGTATGTTACCTTAGACTCCCCAAACTGACGGACGGAGGAACAAATGGATCAATTAATCAGTCAACCAATGGTGATGGTAGTGAGGTAAATCTGTCAAGAAAGTCGTTGTTTTTACTTAAAACTGCCAAACTCTCACAGCACCCCCTTCACAGCACCACAAAGTTAGTCTGTGTATATTTCTTTATAAAAATGTCAGTTCTTTAAGGGCAAAATTTAGTCCTTGCATGGTGTTCTACCTCCCTGAAATTGTTACTGTGAGACTTTTCAGTCCATTTCAAGACTTCAAACACTGTGACAGAGACCAAAAAAGCCTGAGACACAGAGGAGACTGGATTAATACTCCACTGACAGACAGTGACCAACTGAAAGCTCCAGATATGAGAAGAAAACAAAAATAAGTTTCATTCCAAAAATCAGCTATGATAAAATACAGCAGTTACTGTATGGCTTCAATCAGTCAGTGTACTGTAACTGTGTACTGCAATTAAACAGAAAAAGGCTGTACAGCAGATTGAAACACCACTACAACATGACTAATGCTACAGCTGCCGTGGGACTTTCTGGTTCACCCTCATATTCATTCACACAGCCTTCTTCTGACTCCAGAACTTTTCATTCAAAAGATGAGCAAAGAGCAGTTCGTCTCAGAAGCATCATCAATGCGTTTTCTGACTGATCAGCTAAACTCTCCAGCAAATTACATTTATATGAATGCATTGTGTATCAGCAGTTTGCATTTTGGAGGAAACCCAATGCTGGATCAAACATCATTTAGACGGTGATTATGTTTGCCGTTGAGTGCCAGTGTTAAAGTAGAGGGACGTTGGATGCAGTGAGAGTAAGTGTGAGGAGGACATGTGGTGTGTGATTGATGTAAAGTGTCTTGTGTCCTTTAATATCAGTATCAGTCACTGCCAGTAGAAACTCTGACAAGATCTTGGTATACCAAATTTTATAGTTATACAATCAGATCAATTGTGTTGCCATTTCAGTGTTGGTTTATGAAATTTTGACTCTAGAGAACATTTCAGCTGAAGTTTATTGTGTTTTCTTGGAAACCTTTAATGCCTGTCAGCTGTGAACATCAGCAGATACTGCAACATTCAGACTGTTTGTGATTGAAACAATGGAGCGGTCTGCAAAGCTCGCTGTGCTCTAGTATTACATGATGTGCTTCCTTTCTACTGAGACAGCCATGAGTGCTTCAAATCTGTGCACCACAAAGTGAGTGCTCCTGTGATTTTACTGCTTTAGCCCTGTTATACCAGTTGCATTTAATTTACTGCCGAACCTTATGAAAGCATGCTGTAGTATTTTAGTTTTTTTGACTTGGGAAACTTGCTTGTGCTATGCCACTTGTCATAGTAACCATAAATGGTGTTTCCCCCAAAGGGTATAGTTCCCTTAGAACCCTCACCTAACCCATACCAACCAAGTAAGTAATGATGATGGTCACACTCATGCATCTAGAAGTGAATTTACACTTGATAAATAAATGCAAACTTTTTTTGCTCCCATTTCTCATGAGTTAATATAAAAGATCTGTGACTTTTTTCTGTGCACACAGAAGGCTTCCCCACTGACCACCAACATCATCCCACGTTGACATTTGTTTGGATTTAAAAGTCATATAGTTTGATAGGTATGGTCACTAAAACCCAACGTCTGTTAGTGTTAGCTAACCAAATTAACTTAAATTTTACATCCGTTCAGTGTTAGAGTTCAACATCTATCTGATGTTAAATTGACACCTGGGGCCAGCTGGGTTATTTGACTGACAGGTGTGGCATATCAAGATGCTGATTAAACAGAATGATTGTTACACAGGATTGTTTGGACTCGTCACCATAAAAGGCCAGTCTAATGCTATGTGCAGTTTTTTATACACAACCCAATGTCACAGGTGTTGTAAGCTGTGAGGGCGTGTGCAGTTGGCATGCTGACTGCAGGAATGTCAACCAGAGCTGAATGTTAATTTCGCCACCATACATACCATACCGTCTCCAATACAGCCCTACCGATATATTGGCATGCTGATATTATCGGCCGATATTAGGCATTTTCCAAACTATCGGTATCGCCATTTATAATGAACTCTGTTCAGAATGTCATAGACTCTATAATCTATTTTGATGTTCCTCTGTTCTGTTGTGACAATAAAACAAACAAGTTTATTTTTAAACTGCATTATCATATTATTGAGTGAGGACTCATAAATTATATATATATGTATATATATATATAAAATATATCGGCCGATATATCGGAATCAGATCAGATTTTTAATTCACCAAATATTTGTATCGGTATCTGCCTGAAACCATCCCGGTTACTGCATGGCCTACATGCTCTGTAGTAAGCATACCAACTAGACGCTCCCTCAAAACTTGCGACATCTGTGACATTTTGTTGTGAACTGAAGATAAGGCATGTCAAATCATGAGAACACATTTTAAGAGTGTCCTACTGTTGTTCACAGATTTGGCAAAGTAGAAGTGCTCACTAACATTTAAACAACCTCTACTGGCGTAAATGTTTCAGTTACATTGCTGCCAAAGCTTGATTACATGTTAATACAAACTTGAACAAATCTGTGAGCAAAGGTTTGAGAGAAAAGCCTTCTATGTGCAAAGGACAAGTATTACATCTTTTATATCAACTCATGACAGATAATAGCAAAGACAAATGTGTATTGTCAAGTGTACATACTTAAAAAAAAAAAAAAAAAATTAAATGATTACTGCATACAAAATAAAATTACATTAAAAACTATGAAATACTTGAGTATATAGAACTTCTGGGCCAGAATGTTTACACAACACAAATTCTTCCTCTGTGACAGAAAACTTGCAGAGTCGCTCATGAATTGTTTCTTTTTGCCCAGTTGGCCCTGACACAAAATCTGCATTGTGTGACCAGCCTCATGGCTGCTGTGGCCGGTACAGTGGAGCCTCAGATATTCTCTCTGGATCCTCCAATAACTGATTGGTGTTTCCAGCCTGTGGTTATGTATCCAGTTTGTCTTCCAAATGGTCATAGTTCAGCTGGTGAATCATTTTGCACCAACACACACGTGTGAGCCAGACTTTAAAGGACCATGCTGGTATTTTTTTTTATCCCATTTACAATTTCACATTCACTTTGAAGAGTTTACATTTCTCTGTCTCTGTGCCCTACCATATATCCACTCATCTGTATATCCGTCATCATGTTTTCACTTCTCTGCTACAGCATGCTTTTGTAAATGTTTGACATTTCTGTAGAGCACACCAGACTTCTCCTGAATGTCCCAAAACACACAAATGTTACCCATTAAGAGCTAGATAAGTGAAAGATCAACTTTCCCATTCATGCACTGCAGCTTTCAACAGTTTCCTGGAAGGATGTTCAGTTAGCCTGTTAACATGAAGTCTTTCCGTGCAGTCGCTGTGCGTTATTTACATTGGTGTTTCCCCACAGAAATATTTGCATGTTTCAAATGAAAACATTTTTTTTGTTGTTTTCATTTGTCAAGACATTTTTGTTGTCTACTGCACAGTTTCTACCAAGGACTGATGTTTGTTAGAAATGAGAGATAACTGCCTCGAGATATTTCAAATGTATTATTCATTAATTTTTCTAGGCAGTGAATATTAGTAGTTTGTACTTTACAGCTGTGTCCTTACTTCATACTGATAATACACATAGTATTATAGACAGTCCAGATCTTATGGTCATAGTATACTGTTTTCAATTACTATACAAGCAATCAATGTACTTTATCATTTCCTACCGGGAGTATATTATATGGTACTTGTGGTTTTGTGAATTCAGCTGTCAGTTAAACGTCAGATCTACCTGCAGCCTTCTCATCATCATCCTTCATTTCTTGTATCTGTGTGATTTCAGCTTTCAGCTTGATTTTGTATGCACACACAGATACAAATATTTTTTTCTGTACTTAATTTTAATTATTTGGATTTTTTAATCATCACCACATAACAGCAAGTCAACTGTCTCACAGGCCTAAAGCTGATTTTCATAGTGTACAAGAAATGCAAGTCAGTGGCTGTCCGGAAAAAAAACACATTCAAGATCTATGAAAAATGGTTGACACTTATTTAATGTCTACATGGTTTGTTTAGTAGTTAATGATTCTGCAAACATTACACTGAATCACTCACACCATACTATATTGACATTTCTACAAATTACACTCACATAATATGTATTTGACCTGACTTTCATATCAGGAGGTGGAGGGGATGGTGTCGGAGTTGCAGGCGAGGAGGCTGCCAAGTCAGTGACCACAGTTCAAGACTGCATTTCAACATTTAAAAGTGTGAAACCACCTAATATTTTTAACAAAAATGAGACCAGTTCCAGCCATGTTTCTGGCCAAGCAGGTATTCAAGACCAAAACGTTATCCTAACAAAGGTTGTTTTTTGTGCCTAAACCTTTGTCTGTGCACAACACAAAGCTTCAACATATCTGTGGTTTGCAGAAATGTACATTTACAACATGTGGCAACTGTGTGGTGTTGTTATTTAAGGTTTACTTGAGTATAGTCCATAATATTTCTCCAGTCTGTTTTTGCAGCATATGACCCTTAAAGCTTCTCCACTCCCATGGTGCACTCACACAGGTGTTTTTCACTTCTTCATTAGATCTTTCCTCAGGACTGTGTGGGCATGTCCAGAATATTTGATTGACTCACTTCCCTGCTTTTCTGGTTTTGTTGCACCTGTTTATGATGAAGAACCTTACATCACTATTATTCTGATCCATACTGATGCAGTAGTTTGGTGTAATTCTCAGCAAACAGCACCTCATTTACCTGTAAAGAGTTCAAAGCAACCAGAAGAAATGCAAACACCTGAGTGGGTGTGTTTGAGTTTTCTATTCGAGGCCTTGCACTGAAGGGTGTGTTTACAGGTCTTAGAGAGGACTGCTGCATATGTGAAAAAGTAGTATGATGCCTTCTGTGGCTCCAGAGTAAGCTGCATGTAATCTGATAAATTACCTCCAGTGATGTTACGAAGTTGCATTGTGGGTAATTAAGGTGTTAGGTGTTGAAAAGGAAGAAGAATGCTAGCATAAAAAGGGACATATCTCTGTTCCTCCTGTATTGATTTTGATCTTTTGTTTTTTAACGTCCATGTTGAGTGTTACAGGAGTTCATTCGTTGACTGTATAAAATAGTGGACAGAGTTACCATTAATTTTTCAGCCCAGGAGATTGCCACTGAAGGGCTCACACTAGGCATTCCTTACTGTGCCCAAGCACGTTTGAACCCCAAAGTCCAGTTTGTTTGACTAGTGTGAGTGCTCCGTACCGGGCGGTTGGATGGGGTGTGCTGCAGGACGGTACAGTTGCTCATGCACAAGCACAAGCACGGGTACGCAACATGAGCACATATGTACAAGTGTTAAATAACCATGCTCAGGCCCTGTTTGGGCCAGAACAATGTGAGTGTAGGCCAGTGGGGGACTGAGGAGGAGGGATGGTCATGCTTCAGCACGGGACAGAGACACTGGGCTGAGTGTAGTGCGCCCTAAGTTTAATGTTAGACCAGTGGACTGCTTTACCAAGCCTGGCACCTACATTAACCACAATGTAACTAAGCCACTGAGTGACATCACTGAAATCAGTTTATCGGATTATATGCAGCTACCCTTTAATGACTTGTGTTAGAGCAGTTGATGCCAGCCGTCTTCACCTCATCACAAACAAATCTGTTTCTCTGTGAAGCTGTTGAGAATCTGGTCAGACTTCAGTAGCCAGTAGTGAGTCTGGATGAGTTGAGTGCTCTGTTTTTAACTGTGACACACTGTAAAGAACACTGTATGCTATATGTACATTTCTATGGTAGATCAAAGACTATTTTGTACAAAAGGTTTTAAAAGATTTTAAAATGTATATTGTATCAGTCTTGACACTTTGGGCTGACATTGTGATTTTTGTCTAGAGTTTAATGTGTTCTTTTTGTTGCTGTTGGGAAGAGGCAATGTGATTTTCAAACACTTTTAGTCATAATATGCCTTCCTTTGCTGTTTTCGCAAAGACATTGACTTCTGGTGATGGCATTATGTGCTGATCCACTCTTAACTGATTGCTACAGAGTTTCAGCCGAAACCAGAAAAGTACTGGAGCCATGGATTACCCAACAAGATTTCCATTGCAGTTTCACCCACAGGATTTTCAATAAACTCTATATATACAAATATATATATATATATATATATATATATATATATATATATATATATATGTATATATATATATATATATATATATATATATATATGTATTAGCCCAAAAAAGCTTCACATTGATTAATATGCGCCATAAATTTTGAAACTGTTATGTTTGCTTTCTATTTATTCTTGCATCGTGGTACAAATGTAGTAAAAGTGTGTGAATATGTGAAGAATGTTTTGTTAAATTGCTTTCATACCATAAAGTCTTAGTTTACGTCATTGTGAAAACTAAAAATTCAAATCTGTCAAGGGAACCCTGGATGAAACAGACTACAGTCACCTCACAGCTCTACTGTATTCTGTCCTGTCATCTCATATCTCAATCGCTATCTTTGTTTTTCAACAAAACTCTTTTTCAAGCACAATTTTTTTTTTTTTTTTAAAGTCACATTACTAACACCGTTGCTGTTGTACTTCCCCTGCCAGAATTAAGAATCACATATCTCTGAAAACAGCAGAATAAACTGATGATTAGATACTGTATGCTGGCAGGATATTCTGTCATGATCTTGTTAGTTTTAAAGGTGAAAACCCCTCGTACTTGTTGAGTGTTGAGTACAGTGTAGAGCACACACACTATTTTTTGTAAAATAAGATGTGCATATTTTACATTGTTCTATTCTACTGGATTACAATAAAATTGATAGCCACTTCTTAATGTCGACTGTGTGTCTTTTTTTGTCTCTTACCCACAGATTCCACCTGGCATGTCTGCATTGCAATCTGGCTACAACACATAATAAAAAAAATGCTCACAGTGCATTTCAGAAATAAGTAAATAAATCATAAATAAACTGTACAGTTTGTCAATGGTGAGAGGCAAACACATATTTGATCCCGTTTGAATTGTACCATCGACAAGACGTTTGATGTTTGTGATTTTAAAAGATGATTTTGCAAGTCAAGGAAGTCACAGTTTGTACTTAAGATAAGCAAAATAACCTTATGTTTGGTGTAAAACCGCTCGGTGAATACACACCAACATAGCTGTCATCTTTTAACCTGTTTACCCTCTGATGCCACATAGTCATATATGACTATAATTTGCATTGTTTAGAAATGTTGTGTGTGTGGCAGTGTGTATCGTATCTGTTTCGTCTTTTTCCTATGAAAGCTGGTAGTCATGTGGCATGTATGCTTTTAGCTTAGCAGCTACGTGTAGGTTTCATCTTAAAAGGGTGTGTAGAAAGAAAAAAGAAGAAAGAAAGAAGGTATACAGCTCCGGTCCGCTTACCTTAGTAAGTCGGGGCGTCTGTCGTTGGCAGCCTCCCTGGACTGCTGTACTGTAGGCTCTCTTTGACCTGTGTCGGCAACTCATCATCCTGCCTGGTCGAGCCGGAGGTCTCTGGCTCCCAGCTGTGGTGTCTGTGTGCGTTATTCCCAGCGTATTGCTCGCGGTTCGTGGGCTAATGCGCTTGGCGGAGACACGCCGAGTGCTGACCGGGGCTGACCAGTGCTATCTCACCGGCGTATTGCTCGCGGCTCGTGGGCTAACGCGCTCAGTAGATATGTGCTAAGTGCCGACTGGGGCTGACCAGTGCTATCTTACCGGCGTATTGCTCGCGGCTCGTGGGCTAACGCGCTCGGTAGATATGTGCTAAGTGCCGACTGGGGCTGACCAGTGCTATCTTACCGGCGTATTGCTCGCGGCTCATGGGCTAACGCGCTCGGCAGATACGTGCTAAGTGCCGACTGGGGCTGACCAGTGCCCTCTCACCGGCGTATTGCTCGCGGTTCTTGAGCTGATGCGCTCGGTGGGGTCCACGCCGAGAACCGAGCACCCGGATCGGCGGTGTCCCCCCCTCGGGTATTGCTCGCGGCTCACAGGCTGACCCGTTCGGCGGCGAACGTCTCCCGTTTCCCCCAGTTCAAGCACTCCCACTTGTTCCCACATAACGAAGCAGTGGCCGGCATGCAGTATACTCTCAAATATATATATATACATATCTATAGATAGCACACAAGAGCAGTTAGCTGCGGGCTACTGGCTAGTTGTAAACAGGAAGTGGTGGAGCACTTCCGGTTTCCCGGCAGTATGGCATCCCAGGAGGGACATTGTTGTGTGGGTTGTGGGGTGGCTATGCCCCTAGAGGATGGGCATGATAGCTGCGTGCTATGTTTAGGACATGAGCATGCTCTGGCATCTAAGGAAAACCCTCAGTCTTGTCTGTTTTATTTTTCCTGCATGCACTAGGGAGGCTCGTTGTTGCTTTTTTGTGGCCAGGGGGGACCTTAGACTCCAGTTAGAGGCTTCCTGGCGGCGTAGGTACCGCCGACAGGGCAGAAGGGGAGGACCACCTGCTAAGGCCGCAGGGTCCTCCAAGCGCCCTCAGCCCCCCTGACAATTACCGGGCCCTGGCCAACCAGTCTGCCTCTCGCGAGATGGCCTGGTTGGCCTTGGGAGCGGGTCCGTGGGTGGTTTCAACCATGACCCATGGATACCGTATACAATTCGCGAGCCGCCCACCTGTAACGAGGACGCCCACCTTTACAACCGTGAGCGACCCTCAACAGAGAGCAGCCTTGGAGGCAGAACTGTCCACTCTCCTGGAAAAGGGGACAATAAAAGAGGTGGCCTCTGGGGATCACCAGGCGGGGTTTTTCTCCCGCTACTTCCTGACCCCAAAGAGGGACGGGGGTCTTCGCCCGATTCTGGACCTCAGGGGGCTCAACAGATACCTTCGGCCCCTGCGTTGCCGGCTCCTGACAGTCCCCAGGGTGAGACAGGCGATCACTGCAGGAGACTGGTTCGCCACCATAGACCTCAAAGACGAGTATTTTCAGATACCCATCTGGAGGGGTCACTGGCGGTTCCTGCGATTTGGCTTTGCCGGCAGGGTGTACGAGTTTCGGGTGCTGCTGTTCGGTATTTCTCTGGCACCTCGAACCTTCACTCGCTGCATGGATGCGGCCCTCTCTCCTATGAGGCAGAGAGGGGTCAGAATCCTGAACTACCTGGCCGACTGGCTGGTCTGCGCAGTCTCAGAGGAGCAGTGCCACCACCACGTAGCCCTGCTGCTCGAGCACATTCGGCGCCTGGGTCTGCACCTGAACTGCAAGAAGAGCAGGCTCCAGCCTTCCCAGGTGATGACCTTCCTGGGGATGGTCCTGGACTCAAGACGGGTGATGATTACATTGACCCTGGAGAGGCAGCAGGCTTTCAGAACTTGCCTTGCCCTCTTCCGGTTACATGCTCAGGTCAATTGGGGGCTCTGCCTTTGCCTCATGGGCCTGATGGCAGCCATGGTGCAGGTGGTTCCCCTGGCCCTATTACACATGCGGCCTGTGCAGAGATGCCTGCTGCACTTGGGTTCGTGCCCTCAGAGGTCCCACAAAACCCAAGTAGCAGTCTCTCGGAGGCTCCACAGGGCCCTTCGGTGGTGGAACACCCCAGCAAACATCAGGGGAGGCCGGGCTCTGGGTCCAGTGGTCTATCGCCAGCTGGTGTACACAGGACACCAGCTGGTGTCTGGACCGGCCGGTGGCTGTGTCAGCACATAAATGTCCTAGAGCTGAGGGCAGTTCTCCTCGCTCTGCGTCATTTCCTGCCGAGGCTGAGGGGTTATCACGTCATTGTCCGCACCAACAGTACAGTGACGGCCGCTTACATCAACAGGCAGGGGGCTCTGGGCTCCCCTGCCCTGTGCAAGCTGGCAACCACTCTATGGCAGTGGGCCCACCCATGCTTCCTCTCACTCAGGGCCATACATGTGCCAGGGACACTCAACGTCGCGGTAGACATCATGTCGAGAGGAGGGCCCCGGCCGGGGGAGTGGAGACTCCACCCCCAGGTGGTCTCCGAGATATGGCGCCACTTCAGCAGGGCAGAGGTCGACCTGTTCGCGTCCAGGGAGTCGACACATTGCCCACTCTTCTTCTCCCTGAGGAACGACGATCCTCCCTTGGGTCGGGATGCGCTGGCTCATCCATGGCCCCAGGTTCTACTCTACACCTTTCCTCCCTTCACTCTTCTGCAGTCTCTTCTCCGAAGAGTTCTAGTGGAGTCTGCACGGATTATACTGGTGGCACCTCGGTGGCCCCACATGCGGTGGTTCTCGGCGATTCCACCTCTGCTGGACGGCCCACCATGGGAGCTCCCGCACCGGAGGGACCTGCTCTCTCAGGCGAACGGAGCCCTGTTTCACCCTTTCCCAGTGGGGCTCAGGCTGATGGCTTGGCCCCTGAGAGGGAAAGGCTCCTGGCCTTAGGGTTAGCAGGGCCTGTGGTGGCGACGATGAAGCATGCCCGGGCACCATCCACGAGGGCTGCTTATTCATACCGGTGGCAGGTGTTTATGACCTGGTGTGAGTATCAGCAACTGGACCCATACTTGGCTCCGGCTCAGGAGATCCTGCGGTTCTTGCAGTCCCAGCTAGAGGCACAGAAAGCTGCTGTAACGCTGTGTGGGTTGGTGGCAGCAATCAAGGCAGTGTGTATCGGTGAGTTTGCACTGAGTATGGAGGACAGTTTCCTCATTTCCCGGTTCCTTCGGGGGGCCCAGAGACTGACAGTGCGTAACACTGGTCCTGCAGTTCCCCCCTGGGACTTGGATGTCGTTCTTGGGGCCCTTCAGCGTTCCCCCTTCGAGCCCCTTGGCTGTGCTGATCTGAAGTGGCTCTCCTTGAAGACTGCCTTTCTGCTGGCGATCACCTCGGCCAGAAGGGTGAGTGAAGTCCATGCCTTGTCGGTACATGGTGACTGCTGCCGGTTCTCCCCGGATGGCTCGAGTGTGGTTCTCCGCCCCAACCCGGCCTTCCTGCCTAAGGAAGTTATTACATAATATCATCATAATATCCACTCGGGGTGTGGCCGCCTCATGGGCTTTGTGGTGGGGGGCCTCCCTCGCTTCCATATGCTCTGCTGCCACGTGGTCGTCTCAGTCGACCTTTACCAGGTTCTATCGTTTGAACGTGGCCACCAGCCCCTCGTTTGGAGAACGGGTGCTGGGCACGGCCCGACGGTAGACATTCTTGTCTCCCCCTCAGCCTTGCATCTTGCGGGCTGATTGAGCGGCTGCTCCATGAACGGGCTGGCCTTTGCGTCTTGCGGGGCCTTTGGGGTTAGCCCTGTGTCTTACGGACTCCCAGGCAGCCCTCTCCTCCCATAAGTGGCCCGTGCGCCTTGCAGGGCTTCTTCGTTGAGTTGTATATAGTGTATATTTGTAAATAGTTAGTGGGTACAAGTTATGGTGTGGGATTGTGGTCTGCACCGTCTCTTCACGGGGTGTCTTAAAGATCTATCCCGCACATACGGAATATGTAACGGAGTGGAGAGATAGTCTCGAGACGATAGAGAACGTTGGGTTACGTTGTAACCTTGGTTCTCTGAGTGAAGAGACTATCTCTCCAGTCCTTAGGCCGCTCAGAGACACGTTTCGATCAAACTATCAGTGATTCCACGCAGGTACGGGTGCTTTATAGCTACGCAATAGGGCGTGGCCGGGCAAGCCGGTGTATCTTAAAGAATTATCCACGTACCCTGGCAAGCAGCGGGGATCATGTCCCGTACAAATGGAATATGTAACGGAGTGGAGAGATAGTCTCTTCACTCAGAGAACCAAGGTTACAACGTAACCCAACGTTTTGCTGTGAAGCTCCAGAAATGTTGTGTGGACTACAAAACTTCACCCGACTTTCCATCAACATGGGGGGAGGAGATGATGACTGGATTTTTATTTTTGGGTAAACATTCCTGACACAGTGTGTTTATGCTACAAAAGTTAGCATGTCGAGCTAAATGACTTAAGACATACAGTAATGACTTCTGAGGCCAAGGAACATATTGTAGCTAACAACATGAGTTTGTTGGGTCACAGGATACAGGGTTAGGGTAAAATAAAAATCCCTGGTCAAAACTAGCACATTCACTTTATAGCATCAGAGCTTCTGACCTAGTGGAAGTTGTGGAGTTTAACGTAGCGGTATTTGCTCTGCTCTTTGTTGAAATTCAATCAATCAATGTGTATTTGTATGGTGCTAGTTCACAACAAAACTCATCTCATGATACTTTCCAAATTGGGCAGGTCAAGATCATACTCCTCAATTTGTGGAAGTTCACATTCCAGCAACATCAGCCTCCATTAATGTAACTTGAGGGAATGTTTCATCACCCTTAGCCTTTCCTCTGCCTGTGTTAAAAGTGGTAACAATATGACCAAGATAAGCATCGCACAGGATAATGTAAGAAGGAATTAAGAGTCTTATATTAAGCTTATATTAAGCTTATATTAACTAGCTCTGCACTGCAACAACACACAGCAATAGATCATCGTCTGGTGAAGAGGATGACTTTTTGCCTGGGAGCCACAGCTTCACCTTCTGTCAGCATGATATGATGTTTGTGACCATCAACTGCAATTTGAAGTGGATTCTCTTTTAAAACGAGTCAGCTGGGAACAACCAATACATGGAGCTAATGTTACCCTTCAGTTAACTAGCCAGCAGTGGTGGAATGTAAATAGGTGTAAGGTCTTTTTTTTCTCTCTCTTTTTTTTGCAAGTTATTTTTATTGGTTTTCTTTGTAAGTGGGTAGTATACAATAATGATGTCAGTACATAGAATGTTTTACAAACAACAACATGAGACCAATAAGACCCAAAACGCATAACTCCTTGAAACTCATTGTTTAAACTCTGGGTCAAATTTTAAACTTGAATACACTTACACACGTGCACACACTTATAGACGCACAGTTACAGTTACAATTAAAGACTCATACATGCAAAAAGAAAAGAAAGAAAACAAAAAATCAAGACAAAACAAAAACAAAAAGGGGGCCTTTGTGAACGACATAATCCTGCAGAAAGTGCATTAAATGTCATTCCCACTTACTTATAGCACACAAAAACTACACACATCTAGAAGTGTACAATACAAATTACAGATTGGCAGAGGGAAACTGAATTGATTTCAGATGTTCAAGAAAAAAGATTCCATATTTTGTAGAACTTAGTGGTGGAGCCATGCAATGTAGCCCTCATCTTCTCTAGCTTGGAGTAGGACAAAAGATCTCTCAGCCTGTGATAAACTTTGGAGGATTTCCACCTGAGTAAGACCAATCTCCTAGCCAATAGGGTGACAAATGCTATAAAGTCAGCCTTGAATTTAGGCACCAGTAGGGTAGAGGGTAGCACTTCACACAGGATAGTTACTGGGATAGGGTCAGAGGGCACATTTAATATAGTAGATAGGGTACTGAAAATTTCAGTCAAAAAGTTATGGAGAGTTGGACAAGTTAAAAACATATGAATTAAGGAGGCTGGTGCCTGCTGGCATCGATCATAGAGGGGGTTTATGTGAGGGTAAACCCTAGAGAGCTTCTCTTTACTCCAGTGAGTGCGATGGAGAATTCTGAATTGTATTAGTCCATGTTTGGAAAATAAAAAGAGGGGGAATGGGCACAATACAAGATTCTCTCCCAAATATCCTCATCAAACACCAAGATCCTGTTCCCAGAGTGTCTTAATGGAAGACAAGGTATGATAGTATTCAGAAAACATTCCACCATGCATATACGAAATGAAGCCCTTCTCTCTCAAAACTGGTTCTAGAAATACGTCTTGTTGTGTATCTTGTGGTTTTGAGAGGAAATTAGGAATTTCAGCTTGAACAAAGCTACGGATCTGTAAATATTGGAAAAAATGTAGCTGTCAGCTGCTGAAACGAGGTAAAGGTTCCGTCTATGTACATGTCACTGAAAGAAGTGATACCTGCTTGCACCCATGCAGAGAAAGCCTTGTCCATCGATGGGAATGGGGGAATGAATGGTTTTGTTCAATAAGGGCAAGAAGCAAAGAGGGAAGAATGCCAAAATTATGTTTAAATTAATTTAAACATAATTAAGTTAAGTAGACTTAACTACTATGTTCTTCGTGTATTGCACAGTAGGAGAGTTTCCTGAAGAGTATAAGAGTGCCAGAAGAGAGGATGGTTTACAGGAGGCTGCTGGCTACTAAGCCAGGCAGCAGTGTGTTTTGGATTGGTGGCTTGCAGCCAGTAGTGCATCACACGCAGATTAGTAGTCCACTAGTAGTATTGGAAGTTGGGTAAAGCAAGACAACCAAGACACTTTGATCTTTCTAAGTAAGCTTTGCGAAGTCTTGGAGCCCATCCCTGCCATAGAAACTCTGATATCAAAATCTAGTTTACGGAAGAATGCTTTTGTTAAGTGGACTGGTAGACATTGAAAGAAGTAAGAAAATATTGGTAAAATATTAATTTTAATAGAGTTAACACGTCCAGCTACAGATAGGGGAAGTAGGGACCAGTGCTTTAGATCTTGTTTGGTTCTAGTAAGCAAAGGTTCAAAATTTGCTCTAAAGAGGTTTTCAAAGGTATCTGTAATTTGAATACCTAGGTATATGAATTTATTAGAGACTACTTTAAATGGTACTTTGTGTGATGGAAAGTTGTGCACAGCCACATTCAAAGGGAATAGCTCACTTTTGTCATAGTTGACTTTGTAACGTGAGATTACCCCAAAAGCATCCAGTGTGGAAAGTACATTTGGCAGTGTTAAACTGAGATTGGAGAGAAAAAGGAGCAGATCATCTGCGTACAGTGTTACCCTTTGTTCCACCCCTCCTCTTAAGATTCCAGAGATTTGTGGATGGGACGGAAAGCTATAGAAAGAGGCTCAATGGCAGAAGTAAAGGAGAAAGGTGGCAGCCCTGTCTGGTACCACGCTGGAGACTAAAGCATTCCGAATTTATATTATTAGTTCTGACGGAGGCTGAGGGGAGGGAGTATAAAAGCCTCACCCAGGAAATGATTTTTTCACAGAACCCAAACTTCCTTAGAGTGTAGAAAAGGTACTCCCACTCCACTCGGTCGAAGGCCTTCCCTGCATCCAGAGAGACAACAGCCTCCGAACAAGTGCGTGAAGGGGGGCATATATTTTATTAAATAAACGTCTGACATTGACAAAGGAGTGTCTGTTTTTGATAAATCC
Source organism: Lagodon rhomboides (assembly GCA_039737535.1). Taxonomy (NCBI): domain Eukaryota; kingdom Metazoa; phylum Chordata; class Actinopteri; order Spariformes; family Sparidae; genus Lagodon; species Lagodon rhomboides. Next base: position 382,966 of record CM077786.1, read on the forward strand.
AGTTTGGTCATTAGATATTAACGAAGGCAGGATTGAGTCTAAACGCATAGCCAACACCTTAGCTAATAGTTTAGCGTCCACATTGATCAATGAGATGGGCCTTTATGAGCTTCAGGGAAGCGGGTCTTTGTCCTTTTTTAATATTAAGGAGATAGATGTTTGCCGTAGAGTAGGGGGAAGGGGGTGCCGTCTAGCTCAGTTGGTAGAGCGGGCGTCCCATGTACAGAGGCTTTGTCCTCGCTGCAGCAGACCGGGGTTCGAGTCCCAGCCTGGGGACCATTTGCTGCGTGTCACTCCCCCTCTCTCTCATCCTGTTTCCTGTCATACCTTGAGCCTGTTCTGTCAATAAAGCCATATAAAGGCCAAAAAAAACAAAAACTTTAAAAAGAGTAGGGGGTAAGCAATTGGTAGTAAAAGACTCATTAAGCATTTCAAGTACAAGAGGGGTCAGTTGATCTGATTTTTTTTTTATAGAATTCTACAGGGAAGCCATCTGGGCCAGGACATTTGCCACTTTGCATAGCACAGATTGCTCTAGAAATCTCCTCTAATGTGATTGGTTGTTCCAAGCCTGATGCTGAGGCTGCATCTAAGCTTGGTATGGAAAGGTTTCTGAAGAAAGAGTCTGTGATGTTCAGTATTATTTGTAAAAATAATTAGCCGGAGAGCTTCTTCAGTCTTGCCCGCTTCACTCTTCTTCTATCCAACAGCAACAGCATCTACAGTGCGACTCACATTCCTGCAGTGCCCTCTATGTTCACATCTGCATAGCACAACACATTTCCCCTTTTCTTGAAGGAATTACTTCCACAGACTGATTGAATGAAGCATTTTTAAGGTAACAGCATTTTGTAACAAGAACAAATACCAACTGCCTTCAGTATCATAAATGAATAGCAGGAGTATCATAACATATGAAACTTAATAAGTATTACAGAATCTTCCACCAGGATGATGATTAAAACAAATAAACATTAACTTTTTGTATTCACATCATGTGACTTTTTAACTAAATGATATGCACTGTATGAAATGATTAACCACTAGTAAACATAACATTTTTTTTTTCAACATAGTTTTCAGCATCATGAGCTAACAGTGGCAAATCATTATAACAGTATGGAACCCATATTTGAACCAGTCATTACTGTATCAACCTTTCTATTTAAGGAACAGTATCAGTTTTCACATCACATTTTCCTTTTCATATATCAGTGCATAATCATGTACTTCTTTATTTAACAAAACCTGTTAGCCATCGTGGTGAATTTCTTGTTCTCTGGCTCCGCCTTGGGCCTGGCTCTGGTGCATTATGGTGTACATTCTCAGGCACCATAAGCCCATCAAAAGTAGTGTCATGGTCTCTACCAGTGGAGATCTGAGCCCCCTTAGGGAAGGATGCCAGCTTGGATGCATTCCATTTCCGACCATCACTGAGCAGGTAAGTGTTCGGTCCCACTTTCTTGATGACAGTCAGGGGTTCTGTGAATCTGGATGATCCCTTTGGGACATATTCGGGTCTCTGGACAGGCACAGTGTCATTTGCTTGGAACATTGGTACTTTTGAACTGACCTTTCTGTCTTTGTACTCTTTGCTCTTTTGTTGCTTTTGTTTTACTGTCTCTTCCACCTGTGTGTGTGTTTTGATGTTGTGTGAGACAGGGACTACATGTAGTTTTGTGCACATCTTTCTGTGTCTCAGTAACTCAAATGGTGTAGCTCCTGTTGTAGCATGTTGTGGCCCGATAGTTCTGTAAGAACTCTGTTACAGTCTGTTTCCATGGTGTGTGCATTTTGTCAGCCGCCTGTAAGCACTCTTTAAGCACCATGTTGAACTTCTCGATGGCTCCGTTAGCTCTCGGATAATATACACTAGCACGCAGGTGCTTTATTTCTCTCTCCCTCAGAAAGTTGGCAAAGGCACGGGAGGTGAATTGGCATCCATTGTTAGAAACCAGGTAGGAAGGGTTTCAATAAGGGTTTCAATTCTTTTAACAGGTGGATTGATGCTTTTATCTGGACAAAGTTAAATGAGAAAAATTATGGATTCCAACACATATTTGAAGATATTGAAAAGCTAAGAGTATAGGAGTGTATTTGATGACTAATTTGTAATAGCTTTGTGGTACGGGCACTTGATATATACTGTTTGGGCTAAAAATGTAATTGCTAAGCTTTCAAATTGCAAACAACTTAAAATCCAACATGTAGAACCAAAACAAAATCTAGTTAAATATCTAAACTAAGGTGAAAAAAATTTCTCACTAACAATGACTTAAGGGGGTTGGTGCTTTTTACTGTTTTTAATTGAATATATTTCATAACCTGACACAATTGTCAGGTGCACAGTTGTACCAACTAATGTAATGGTAACCACTGTCGGAAGTAACTCCACTACATTGAACAAGCACGGCCAGGCTCAAGCTAGCTGACATGGAGGACAGGAACAGAAGGTGTAATATCCGCATCACTGGCCTTGAAGAAGGGATCGAGGGCTCCAATGCCATTCAGTTTCTTTCACACTCCCTACCTAAATGGTTCCCCACTCTCCGTGACACCCAGATTGAAATTATTAGAGCGCATTGAATCTACAACGACAACACCCGCAACCAAGGAGCCGACCGTACCGATTTTCAACGTGCTTCGCTATCCGACCCGCCAGACTATTCTCCGCACTGTCAGGAAAGAGCCTCTCTCCATCAACGGCCAGAGGATTCGCTTCTCCCCAGATTACAGCAACTTCACCGTTATACATCACCAAGGTTTTCACCAGGCTATGGATGCAGCTCGAGCAAAAGGTCTGGACTTTTTTTACTTTACCCGGCCACGCTGAAAGTGAAAGATGGTGCTCAACACAAGGCCTTTACCTCACCCAAAGAAGCAGAGGATTTTCGGGCATCGGTCCCGGCTCCATGCCCAGAGACTTCGCCGCGGGATGACGGCACTTTTTCACCTTGACCACAGTTTCACCTCGGCCATTACTACTGCAGAACTCAGTCCTAGTTTGAGTTGTTGCTTTGTCATTCTCACTCTACTTCTTCATAGGACAGATGTTTGTCCTGCTGTCACCGGACACTGAGAACTGACATTAAGTCACTGGTTTACTAATCACCGGATGCTCTCCAGCTGGTAAGCTGCCAATGAGCCTGATAGGACTGTTTAATATGTTTAATATGGGTTATTATTTTGTTTTAGCATCGCAGTAGACCTATTGGAGTTTATAATTAACCCGCCTTTTGCACTTTGTTTAGTCAAACTTTTATTTTGCGTGTACGATGGTAGCGATGTTATTCTTTAGGATATATGGAAGGTTGATAAGTTAAAATACACAAATTTAATACCGTAGCATGTGATGTTTGATGCAGATTCTACTGACTTAGATAAGCCCATCTTATTAGAAGAGGTGTGGGATGCAGCCAAGGCTATGCAGAGAGGTAAATCACCAGGCATAGACGGGATCCCTCCTGAATTCTACATTGTTTTCTGGGAGCAGTTGGGCTCATTTCTTCTGGATATGATTGTTTTTTCAATTGAAAAAGGCAGATTCTCAAGGGACGTTAACACAGCCCTCATCTCTTTGCTGTTGAAAAAAGACAAGGAGCCTACTGACTGCTCTAGCTATCGCCCTCTCAGCCTTCTAAATTCTGACTTAAAGATTTTTGCAAAGCTCCTTGCCCGCCGTCTTGAGTACCACATGCCATCATTAGTCAATCCTGATCAGACAGGCTTCATATCTGCTATGCTGGCTTGCAGCAGATAACATTAGACATGTCTGTGAATATTCTCATTCATCCAGGTCATAGTTATCTCAAGGAAATTTAATTGACTAGACCAGACTAGTCTGGACTAGTCCCAGCCTAGTCAAGCGAGCAGGAACTGATGAAGCCTCTCGGATGAGAGGTGAAACATCTTCAAGACAAAAACCAAATCCAGTTGCGTTCGATTCAATTTCCTTGAGATAACATTAGACATCTACTTTACATCATTGACGCTGCAACAGATAACAAAACACCCATGTCTGTACTTTCACTTGATGCTATGAAAGCCTTTGACACTGATGCAAAGTTACTTGTCTTGCTCTGAGAATTTTGTTGGACTTAATGAAAATGAAAATAAAAATTTGATCGCCAAAAAAAACTAATGTAATGGTGGCACATCAGTAACAATTAAAATATTTACATAATGATAATTTATAATAAGAATAAATAAAAGCTTAGAGCTAGAGCGCCCCCTGCCTTTACATCCTTCATCCTTTTTGTTTAGTTCATTTGTTCCTTCTTTTCCTCTTCATTTCAACCCTTTCTTTCTCTCCACTTTTTGTGGTGACAGTGTTTATCCTGTCCTCATCTAATGTTCCATTATCAGACTAGACAGATAGCTAACACAGTCCAATAAAGACCTGAGGCTGGAGTAGTTTTTCTCTCTTCATTTCCAGTTTAATTGAACATACTGTATAACTGAAACAGAACAGTACAGTAGAAATTATGTTATGTAAATATATAAATACATTCTAGCTGTACCTTCAAGTGTTTATACAGTACTCTGTACTATACTATCACTGCTACTACTATACTATACTCTCAGTACAATGTAATATTTCCTTACAAGCATACATATCTGTAGTTTAAAAGTTAGTTAAAAAAAATAACTTTACCGATGTGTTGCAGACAAAATAAACGGTCTTTGCAGTACTTACAGGCATATGTAATCCAAAATTCACCAAGCAAAGGAAAGTGCTTGTGTGCATGCTTGTTACAGCCACCATGCTGCTAAATAAATGTTTCTGTCGAACCACCCCAAAAGACACAAACACAGTGCACACCTGCCTTAACTCAGCTGCTTGGCATTCGGGCATCAATGAATAGTTAACATTAGCAGTGCCTTTGTATGTATGGTAGCAGTGAAAACATGGTATGGAATTTCATTGATTTGGGAATTTTCCCAATAACAAAGCAGGATAGATTTCATAAGCAATGACAGGGCGCTCTGAAAAGAGCACAGAGTGAATAGACTACACATTGTCTACATGGTAAAGATGGGGGGAACTTGTCCCTTCTTAGTAAAATGGCTCCGACATCCATGATTGTACACTGTGAGAAAGGTAAGCTTGCCTGGCAACAGGCTCAGTAACATACAATTTACAATATATTACTGATGCGTTCACATTGATGTCAGGTTACGTAACTTATTGACATTTCGACAAAAAAAAAGGAGACTGAAAATATTCAGCCTTTTTTGTGGTGAACAACCAGACAGAACCAGAAAAAGCAGACATTTTTGACGGGAAGTCGGATATTTCCACCTGTGTTTGTGGCGACCAAAACAAGATCTCTTCCTAAGCCTAACCAAATCTCAACCAAAAATACCAGATGTACACTGCTCAAAAATAATTAAGGGAACACTTTAATCATGCATCAAATCTTGATGAATTATTCAAGTTGGGAAAAAAAAGCTGATGTACATTCAGAGCCGTTTCTTGCTATATGCGGACTATGCGGGCGCATAGGGCCCCCGCACCACTAGGGGGCCCCCTCAAGTTGCAAGTCCAGCCTCAATATTTGAGTAGTGACCCGCACTTTTCCACTGCATGGTACCAGCTCGACTCTACTCGACTCAACTCACCTTTTTTTGAAAAGTACCTGGTACTTTTTTTCGTATCACCTCTGCTGAGGTTCCAAGCAAGCCAAGGTGATACGCCCGCTGATTGGTCAGAGAAAATCATCATCCAGTGAGAGCTTCACGGCCGGCGTCTGTACCGCGGCACGTCGTTATGACGACCAGCTATGCTACTAAGCAAGGAGAGGCTAGGCGAGTTGAGTTGAGCCGGTACCGGTCATTCGCGGTAGTGAGGAGAATGACGGTGGAATTAACATGGCATCATAGACCTCCTATGCTGTTAAATATTTGCCACGTAACATTACTTTTTTTATGATGATTTTTATGATTAATTTATCAATTTTAGTGTGTCCACAGTTTATAGGTCTCTAATGTGAAGTGTGCTAAACAACACTAATACATATTAGGCCTATTGTGGATTATTATGGACTATTGTGGCAGTGGATTATTGCTCTGAGTGGATTATTGTTAACTCTGCAGAGTCAGTTGTAGTCTTTCTTTCCCACATTTGCTGCTTAAAAGTGACAACTTTGAAATTGGGTGCATGCTTTAAAGGGACACTATACTGTATACTGCAATGTTTAATATAAAAACAGATTATGAATTTCTGCATTAGTGCAACATAACTAAATTATATAGTATGAACATTTGCTTAGGATCTATTTTGCTTTTTTAACCTAAGGAGTTTTGTCTTTGCAGGAGCAATTCTGAAATATTTTGGAGCCATGTATGGCGTTATATTTGAGTCAAAAGTCCTGCGAGCGATAACACATCTGCATTATTTTGTGTCACACGCGCAGATTTCAACTGCCGCGCGCACTTGTTTGATCTTCGCACACATATTCAGCAACAGAGTGAAGCAGAGGCAGGTGCAAGCGAGTAAAAAACAACAGCCTAGCCTAACAGTCTAGCCTTCTGAGCATTTCCTGGTTGCGTCACCAGATGTTCCCATCCTTACCTGTACGTCACTATTTATGCTGCCCAGGTCCGTGACAAGTGACAAGAAGAGTAAAGTTTGACTGTCAAATATGTTTGAGCTACAGAAATTCCTTATTCCCTTTTTAATCCTTCTCCTTGTGGAAGAAGAGGAGAAGTGGCTCTGGTTTATCTCTGGTTGAGAGGACCGTGTAGAGGTGAACCTGTTATTGAACCCACAGTAGCCTACTGTTATCATTATTATCATTATTAGCTAGCTAACAGTTAGGGGTAATGAACATACCGATACATTACCTTAATGCTAGACATATAAACTGTTGATCGCCACATATGGTTTTATTTTAAAGGCATTATTCCTAAACTTTTATTCCACTCATAAAAACATTAGAAAAATCAATCCTGTGGTTTGGTGTAGTTAACGTTTATAATCATCAGAGAACGTTACAGATGTTGTTTTTGGTTCCTATCTGCTTGTCATATATATCCGTACATGTGTGAATGTGTAAATGAGAGACATTAACTTATAGCACTTTGTAGAAGGAGTTTTATAAAGTTCACTCAATTGACTTGTATTAGTTCATGGGGCGGAGATGCCTCCTCCAATATGGCGCCAACGTAGATGTATCGCACCAGCGGGCCAACCAGCTCAATGAGGCGTCTATGTATATATGTCTATGGCCGCCGCTACCACTGAGCTTCCTGTCTGTGACGGAAGCTGTCATCAGCAACAAACCGAAAAGGTACCCACGTGGGGGGCTGGAAAATGACCAATCATAAGAGGGCCGGGGTCAGCCTTGGTCTCCGCCCCCAACGTGTCAAAAGTCCCTGCTTCGAGCAAGCAGAGCTCCACCGCGAGTGAGCACAGGGGAGAGAGGGAGCGAGCCAGCGCGCGCAAAGCAGCTGCACAGTGCTGTTGTGCGTGGCGCTGTTGTTTTTTACTCGCCTGGTGTCCTGGGGGATCAGGGCATCAGTGAGTTCCACAGGCGGAGTTGTCCATCTGCGGCGTCAGATGCACCAATACCTAACATCCCATAGGTGCTCAAGTGGATTTGGGTCAGGCGAGTGAGAGGGCCAGTCAATGGCATCAATGCCTTTGTCATCCAGGAACTGCCTACATACTCTGGCCACATGAGGCTGGCTATTGTCCTGCACCAGGAGGAACCCAGGGCCCACTACAAGGTCTGAGGATTTCCTCCAGTACCTAACAGCAGTCAGGGTACCATCGACTATGACATAGAGGTCTGTGCGACCATCCAAGGATATGCCTCCCCTGACCATCACTGACCCACAACCAAACCAGTCATGCCGAATGATTTTACAGGCAGCGTAACATTCACCACGGTATCTCCAGATGCTTTTCACGCCTGTCACATATGCTGCAAATGTGTGAAGAGAACAGGGTGCCAACGGTGGACCTGCCAATTCTGGTGTTCTCTCATGAATGCCAATCAAGCTGCACGGTGCTGGGCTGTGGGCACAGGTCTCACTGGAGGACATTGGGCCCTCATGCCACCCTCATGGAGTCTGTTTCTGACAGTTTGATCAGAAACATGCAAACCACTAGCCTGTCATTTTGTAGGGCTCTGGCAGTACACCTCCTAAGCTGGACTACCTGTTCAACCTGACTGGGCTGCAGATACCACTTCATGCTACCATTAATGATAAGGACACCAGCAGAACACAAAACTAGAGAAGTATCAGTCAGATAGGATAGGGAGAGACCAATTGTCTGTGGCCACCACATGCAAAACCATTCCTTTTTGGGGGGTTATCTTGCTTCTGCCTCTCCATTGCACCTGTTGTCACTTTCATTTGCACCAAAGCAGGTGAAACTGATTCACAATAACTTGTGTTTCTTAAATGGACAGATTGATCTCCGTAAAGTTTAACTGACCTGGTGTTATACTTTGTTGATTAAGTGTTCCCTTAATTTTGAGAGCAGTGTATGATAATTCTCATATTTGCACCATAATATTGTCCTCTTTACAATGAACAATCAGTAATGCAAAGAGTGCCATTTGTACAATGATTTTACAATTTTGTGATGCTTATATTAGTGGTTGGTTTTAGTCTACACTGTCTCATTTCAATTCATTCCCTGAGATGATCAGGATGGCAAAATATGGATCCTTTTGCTCACTTGACATCTTTCCAGCCAGCTTTGTTTAGTGTGTAGGCTATGATTGGGAATGTGATTTGCTAGCATGGCTGTTGCTCTCTCTTGCAATGGCTCGACACCACTTGGAGAGCGGGAACTTTCTCACTCAAGGTATGCTGTGTTCATTCAAGGCCAATTTTGAATGCACTTCTAAACCCAGTTATTTATTAACTGTTAAGGAAAGGAAACCTGCACAGTTAAGGCATGGACTGAGTCTGAAGAAGCTCTGAGGGACTGTTTTGACTCAACTGTGTGGGAAGAACTGTGCGTTTGTCATGGGGAAGACACTGACAGTTTCACAGGCTGTCAGGAACTTGACTCAGGGACAGGGACTCAGAAACAAAACTCAGAAGCCGGCAGTATTGTTAACAAAACGTTTTAATAGAAAAGATCAAACAAAAGACGCTCTCATGGAGGATACAAAAATATAACAAAAGGCGCTCACTAAGGAGGTTACAAAATACAACTAATTGCAGCCAGTATCGGGACACAAAACCTGGTTATTATAAGACAAAGGGAGACAAGGAATATTTATACTTGAGGGAGGGGAACACAGGTGAGACGAATCAGGAGCCGGGGAGACAATCACAATGGAGGGAAAATCACACAAGAGAAGGAAGTCAAGTGCCTGAAACGAGAGTGGAAAGGCGAGTACAAACTAAAACAGGAAGTGAACGGCAAGACTAGACATGAGTGATTTAACTTGACATGAAAGTGTTCAACAGAATTAACAAGACATGACAGTAGGGTTAGGGTTAGGTTTAACCCTAACCCTAACCCTAACCCTGAGGATGATAACCGGAAGTGAGACTGATGGTGGCACCGAGGAGATGGCAGCACTCCTTCCAAAACCTGGAAATAAACTGCGGTCCACGATCTGAGACAATGTCTCTGGGGAATCCATGGAGCCTGAAAACATGGTTCATCATAACGTCTGCTGTTTCTTTGGCAGAAGGGAGCTTGGGTAGAGCAATGAAGTGAGCCATTTTAGAAAACCTGTCTACCACTGTCAGCACAGTGGTGTTGCCTTCAGAGTAGGGGAGACCGGTGACAAAGTCCATGGAAATATCTGACCAGGGGCGGTGTGGGACAGGGAGAGGCTGAAGCAGTCCCATCAGTGCTCTGGAGGAGGATTTGTTTTGTGCACAGATTGGACAGGCCACCACCTACTCCTTGACTGCTCTTTCCATGGCCGGCCACCAGAACCTCTGCTTAATGAAAAACACAGTTCTTCTTACGCCTGGATGACAGATGAGCACCGATGTGTGAGCCCAGTGGATTACCTGTGGACGGAGGGACACAGGGACAAACAACCGGTTTCGTGGGCAACCACTAGGTGCTGGGCTCCCCCCATTAGCACGCTTCACCTCTGATTCTATTTGCCATGTAACCCCTCCTACCACACGGTTAAGTGGTAGGATATGTTCGGGTTCCTTGGCAGCAGGCTCAGGGTCATACAGACGGGACAGGGCATCAGGCTTGGTATTTTGAGAACCAGGACTGTAGGAAAGTGAGAAGTTAAACCGATTTAAAAAGAGGGACCACCTGGCCTGGCTAGAGATAAGTCTCTGGGCATTCTTCAAGTATTCGAGGTTTTTATGGTCCATCCAGACCAAAAAAGGCTGCTCCGCCCCCTCCAGCCAGCGCCTCCACTCCTCTAATGCAACTTTGACTGCTAAAAGTTTCTTGTTGCCTATGTCGTAATTCTTCTCAGCTGGAGTCAACTTACGTGAGAAGAAGGCACAAGGGTGGAGTTTGTTTTCCTTGGCCGACTTCTGTGACAGAATGGCTCCAATGCCAACATTTGAGGCATCCACCTCCACCACAAACTGCCGCTGCGGGTCATGAACCCTGAGTATGGAAGCTGCGGTGAACTTTTCCTTCAGCTGCTGGAATGCTCGCTCCGCCTGAGGATTCCACACAAACTGAACATTGGAGGAGGCGAGAGCATGCAAAGGGGACGCAATGGCACTGAAATTTCTCACAAACCTCCAGTAAAAGTTAGCGAACCCTAAGAACTGTTGCAGCTTTTTGTGGCTGGTCGGAGTGGGCCAATTGACAACAGCACTGACCTTGCTAGGGTCCATCTGGACCTGGTTCGCTGTGATGGTGAACCCTAGGAATGAGGTAGTGTTCACATGAAATTCGCACTTCTCAGCTTTCACAAACAATTGATTCTCCAGAAGCTTCTTGAGGACCTGCTGGACATGCTGGACATGAGTCTTTTCATCAGGGGAGAAAATTAAAATGTCATCCAGATATACAAACACAAATCTGTTCAAATAGTCTCTTAGCACATCATTGACAAAAGCTTGGAAAACAGCAGGCACATTAGTTAAGCCGAAAGCCATCACAAGATACTCATAATGTCCATTCGTCCCCCTCCCTGATTCAAACCAAATGGTAAGCATTACGGAGATCTAGCTTAGTGAATATTTTGGCATCCTGTAAAAGGTCAAAAGAAGAGGAGATGAGTGGGAGGGGGTACCTGTTTTTAACAGTGATGTCATTCAATGGAGCATAGTCGATACAGGGTCTGAGAGACCCATCTTTCTTCCCTACAAAGAAGAATCCGGCTCCAGCCAGTGAGGAGGAACGCCGAATCAATCTAGCCTTCAACGAGGAGTTGATGTCATAGGGCCTATGTGGGGAAGTGATGTGGCCTTAGTCTTGTTGAACACCTCTTTGAGGTCAAGATAACATGGCGGTACCTTGGTCAAGTCCGGGAAGTCAGAGTCACAATCATGCTCTATCGGTTCAGTCTTGGTCTGGACATGATTGATAGTTGGCCTGGTGTCAGTACTGGCTCTAAAACACAACTCGCGGCAATCTAATCCCCACCCCTTGATCCTGCCAGATCTCCAGTCTATATGGGGATTATGTCTGGTCAGCCATGGGAAGCCTAATATAAGTGGGTACAGTGCTGAGTTGAATAAATGGAACCTTATGTTTTCTGTGTGTTTATCGTCAAACGTAAGTGTGATGGGTTCTGTGACATGGGTGCCATTAATTAAGATTTTACCATCTAGAGCCCTGGCTGTGATGGGTTGAGGCAAGATCTCAGACTTAATGTCAAGTCTTGTAACCATACCCCAGTTCAAGAGATCTGCATCAGCCCCTGAGTCTACCAGCACCCCCTGAGTGACAGTCTGGTCACGAGCAGTTATGTGGACCTGAGTCAGGGCACGAGAAGGGAAGTTGAGGACAGAGGTTCGGCGCGCCAGCGCCCTCCTCTTCATGGCTGAGCCTGCCCTTTTGCTGGGCAGGATGACCACTGATGATCTGGTAGGCCACAGTAGAAACAGCAGCCCTCTCGTTTACGACGCTGTCGCTCCTCAGGTGTGACCTTGGCCCTGCCCAACTGCATGGGCTCCTCAAGAACTTTAGCGAGCGCTGGTCTCTCCGGAGAAGGTTGAGGCTGGGGCTTTGATATCCACACAGTCCTGGGAAAAGGAGCAGAAGTGCGCAGTCTTTCTCTGCATCTCTCTTGAAGACGCTTGTCTATGCGAGTGGCCATGGAGATTATCATGTCCAGATCGGTGGGAAGCTGTAGGGGTGCCAACTGGTCTTTGATGGAGTCTGTGAGTCCGTTCAGGAAGGCATCAATTAACGCAGGGGTGTTCCACCCACTTTCAGCTGCTAATGTCCTGAATTCAATGGCATAGTCTGTGACTCCCTGGTTGTGCTGTTTAATTTGCATAAGCAACCTGGACGCCTCCCTAGCTGGGGAGGAGTGATCAAATACCCAGCTCATGGTGTCGGTGAACCTGGAGAGTGTTTGGCAAACAATTGAGTCTCTGGACCATTCTGCAGTGGCCCATGCTGCTGCTCTACCCATCAAATGGGACATAATAAAAGCTATTTTATCCTGATCGGACACAAATGTTTAAAATGTAAGTCACAAAGCACCAAAAATGGCCTACAGTCTCCTGAGTCTCCGGAAAACTTATCTGGGGCAGCCAGCCGAAGTCCAGTAGACGGGGGCTGGGCATGGTCCAAAGCAGCAGTGTTTTCAGCAGCAGGTGTATGTGTCATGGCAGGGGTGAAGCCGAGGGATCAGCCTTAAGGTGGTTAATGAGAAGATTAAGTTGACTTGTCAGGAGAGTTACTTGGTCAGTGACAGAGGACTGGAAATTCCCCTGTTGCTCAGTGAGGACCCGCAGTCCTTGGTTGATGGTGGACAGGTGTTCCTCATGCTCATGCAGACGAGCACCCTGGGCTCACAGGGCTGCCTTCACCGCTTCCAAGTCTGTCCATATTATGGTCAGTACGTTCTGTCAGGAACTTGACTCAGGGACAGGGACTCAGAAGCAAAACTCAGAAGCCAGCAGTATGGTTAACAAAACGTTTTACTAGAAAAGATGGAGGATACAAAATACAACTAAATGCAGTCAGTATCGGGACACATAACCTGGTTATTCCTGGAGCTTGGCAAAACACACGGGACACAAGACGAACTGACACAAGACAAAGGGAGACAAGGACTATTTATACATGAGGGAGTAAATGACATAAACCTATTCTTCAATAGGTTTGGCCAGACAACCACCCTTCCCCTGGTCCAGTCATCAGTGCTGCCCCCCACCTCTCTTATCCCCCTGTTTACTGCCCCATTCTCACCTCTACCTCCCTTTCCACTGCATTCAGCTGACAGACACCCCCCACTGCCACCCCTACCACGTGGTTGAACACCTCCCCCACCCAACACTCAGTCCCTGCTCCAATCTGTCCCTCTCCACTCTCCAGGTGAGAAATGAACTGAGGAAGATGAAGGCAAGGGGGCTACGGGTCTAGACAGGATCAGCCCCATGATCCTCAAGTCCTGTGCAGACCAGCTGTGCAGGATTGTGGAGTACCTCTTCAACATGAGCCTGAGGCTGAGAAAAGTGCCACTGCTGTGGAAAACCTCCTGTGTGGTACCAGTACCAAAGACCCCTCACCCAAAAGACTTCACATCTAATGAAGACACTGGAGCGGCTGGTCCTCGTCCATCTCCGCCCTCTGGTGGGTCCTTTTACCCACTCCAGTTTGCCTACCAACCTGGCATCGGAGTGGACGCTGCCATCACCTTCCTCCTGGACAGATCACTGTCTCACTTGAAAAAGCTTGGAAGCACTGTGAGGATCATGTTCTTTGATTTCTCCAGTGCTTTCAATACCATACAGCCTGCACTTTTGGGGGACAAGCTCGAGCTCACGGCGGTGAGCCAAAACCTCACATCCTGCATCCTTGACTACCTCACCAACCGGCCACAGTATGTGAGGACTCTGGACTGTGTGTTGGACACAGTTGTCTGCAGTACAGGGGCCCAACAGGAAACAGTCCTGGCCCCTTTCCTGTTCACCCTGTACACTGCAGACTTCTCCCACCAATCACCCCACAGCCATCTACAAAAGTTCTCTGACGACTCTGCCATTGTTGGCCTCATCAGGGACGGGGACGACAGAGCCTACAGAGAACTTATTAAGGACTTCATAGGCTGGTGCCCCCGGAACCACCTCCAGCTCAACGTCAGGAAGACCAAAGAGCTGGTGGTGGATTTGAGGAGGCACAGACGACCGTGCACACAGGTGAACATCCAGGGAGCGGACACTGAGATGGTGACATCTTACAAGAACCTGGGAGTTCACCTGAACAATAAACTGGACTGGACTGATCACACTGCAGCAAAATATAAGAAAGGTCAGAGCAGACTGCATCTGCTGAGGAAGCTCAGGTCCTTTGGAGTGCATGGGGCACTCCTGACAACTTTCTATGACTCTGTGGTGGCATCAGCCATTTTCTATGGAGTAGTCTGCTGGAGCAGCAGCATCTCGGCAGCAGGTCGGAAGGGACTGGATAAACTTATCAAGAGGGCCAGCTCCATCCTGGGATGCCTTCTTGACCCAGTGCAGGAGGTGGGAGAGAGCAGGGTGATGGAAAAGCTGTCATCGCTGCTGGTGAAGGAGTCCCACCCCTTGCAGGTCACTATCACAGCACTGGGCAGCTCCTTCAGTGACAGACTGATACACCCCAAGTGTGTGAAGGAGAGGTACAACAGGTCCAAGTGTGTGAAGGAGACATATCGCAGGTCCAAGTGTGATATTTGGGGTGAGACACGCTGGCTCTGGTGGCATGCTCTGGCTCTGGCGCATGCTCTGCTGCGACAACACAGTTTCCCCAAACTACAATACAAAAATAAACTGGAACAAAAATTCAGCTCCATGAACACCAGGCAAGCCTTCCAGATGGCCAAAACACTGACCGGAAGTGCACCCAGACCCAGCACTCCAATCCCACCTGAGCAAGGACATCAGCTGAACTTTATTTTTTTTTTTTTCAACCGGATTTATTCAGAAGAGTGTCACAGACAGCTGGATGCACTCCCCCTACTGGGCCCAAACGACCCAGCCCCCTTCTCAGAGGAGGATGTCAGGCGGCAACTGAGGAGATACAAGCCAGGCAAGGCTCCAGGGCCCGACGGGATCTCAGCAAGCGTGCTAAAGACCTGTGCCACTGAACTCTCTGCAATCCATTCACTCTTCTGTGAGGTCTACCATCAATGCAAAATCCCCACTCCCTGGAAAACAGCCATAATAATACCAGTTCCCAAGAAACCACGACCCAAAGAACCCAATGACTACCGCCCCATCGCCCTCACATCCATCCTGATGAAGTGCCTGGAATATCTACTGCTCCACACCATCCTGCCACACGTCCATCAACATCTGGACTCCCTCCAATTCGCCTACAAGGCCAAGAGAGGCACGGAGGACTCTGTGGCCTGCCTGCTGCACCTCCTCCTACAACACCTGGATTCCCCAGGCACGACAGCCAGGATCCTGTTTACAACTAATATACTAACTAAGTGTGTGAAGGAGAGGTATCACAGGTCCAAGTGTGTGAAGGAGAGGTATCGCAGGTCCTTCCTTCCTGTTGCTGTCAGACTGTACAACCAGCACTGCTCCCAGTAGACCTCACTGTGCACTGTGCAATACAAACTCTACATATAACTCATTTCTCTTTTTTTTCAGTAACTGGACAATTTTCACACCCATATTTATTATTTGTAAATAACAATACATTGCCACACTGTTTACAATTACACTGTTCATATTGTACAATATTATGTATATATAATGTATACAAGTCTATTCTATTTCTTACCTTTTTATAATATTATTTATTTATTGTAATATTACTGTCCTTTGGCTGCTTGCGGGACGAATAAAGGAATTCTGATTCTGATTAGAGTAGCCTAGCTAATGGCCTTAATGCAGAATATTCACAGGCTGCCAGTCATGCTGTCTTAACATCCCAACAGCATTCAATTTATCAAATTCTCTGAAAAATAAAAGAAAAATGTCCAGAATATGTGGCTTTTGCAGGCCTCTAATAAGCCCATCTAATCATCTTATTCAGCCCATATGAAATGATTGGACAGGCTACCTGTCTGTCTATGTCTGTCTACGCACACTTTACCCTTTGCACCACAGTCTTCCACAGGGCTAGGTGGATGTATTGCTAAAGCTATTAGGCAGAGAACGTGCAGCCAACAGTTCCCAATGTTAATCAGCTTGACAGATGTGAGTACCAACAATACCCACTGCTGTTGTTTACGATCATTATGTGCTTTCTTACATGCTAGACATGAGAGAGACAGACTGTCGTTTAACTGCTAACTGACTAGTACAAAGCACACAGAGCTTTACACAGAGGAATACCTGGATCTTCTGTGTTATGGGGCCCATAGTGTGTGCACACTACAGACTTCCATCGACTGAGACAGCTAAATTCCAGTTAAGCGCCCAACTAACTTGAATGGGGATAAAATAATTTAATCATGCAGCTCTTCTAGTCTTTCCAAATTGTATAGGACAATGGCTCCAGGTATGACAGTGAAACAAGTCACTTTGTAGGGGTTGTGATGCTCCTTCAGACAGTGCAAGTTTGTGTGTTTTGGAGGAGTGGCTCTTAAGAGGTGGTGGTGAATTTTTCAGTTGAATAATTTCAAAATGTAGCTTGCATTTGCTGGTTTCTACAGTTACCAATCACAACTTTTGTATCACAGCAAAAAAATAAGGAAAATTATATATATATATATATATACATATATATATATATATATATATATATATATATATATATATATATATATATATAAACTTGGAGGGTAACATGTCCAGATTCTTGCTCAAGACAGGAGGAAGGATGTAAGATAAGGAGAATAAGGGAAGGAAGGGTGTAACGGAAGGAGTAGGAGAGTATGTAGGAGTGTGAATCTGATATTCTCCGAAGTATAAATGTATTCAGCATCATTTTTTTATGTACAGTCCTGGAGGAAAACTTCACTACCCACAAGTTCACTGAAAGTCACTGTGGTTTGACTGAAATGACCAAACCGGTATTTTTGCATGTTTGCTTAGCCGTTAGCTGCTATTCCATTAATTTCAGCTCAATGTGAATATCAACATGCAGAGACCTGAACTTTGGTGTAATGTTCACTAAACAGCCTTTCATGTTGTGTAACAGCAATTACAAGGATGACACACAATAAGCTAACATGGACATGCATAGTGAGGAGGAGAATGTGAGACTGACAGCTTCCTAAACAGTCGTTAAGGTTTTGTTTTCATGTCAAGAAATAATACAGATTCTTCTTATACAAACAGTGACATGTCTGAAGAGCTCAGGTGTATAAAGAGAAAGAGGAGGAGGAGGAGGAGGAGGAGGAGGGAAAGTGAAGGCAGCAGGGCAGGTACAACAAGCTGGATAAAACCTGTAATTATTAACCTACAGAGTTTACTTAGCCTTTGACTCTCTCTGTTTCTTGCACTCTCTTTCTCTTTCTCTCTCTGACACACGTGCTGTGTTTGTATAGACTGATAAGCTGAGAGAGAGAGAGAGAGAGAGAGAGAGAGAGAGAGAGAGAGAGAGGGGGGTCGGAGAGGGAGGGAAACAGCTCAGCTAAAAGAGTGAAAACACACACGGGTGAGAAAGCCTGTGATTGTGTGAGAGGGAGAGCAGATAGGTGCTTTAGCACACAGAGGACAGAAAAATAAGACAGATAAGAAAACTAGGTGAGACAAAGGAGAGAAGAAGAAGAAGAAGAAGAAGAAGAACAAGAACAAGAACAAGAACAAGAACAAGAAGAAGAAGAAGAAGAAAAAGACAAAGAGAAAAAGCAGAGAAAACACTCACTGTGAGTGAGAGAGAGGGAAGAAGTGTAACAGGTTTTGCTGCTGTGCTGGATCATCATGTCTCTGAATGGGAAGGTGGCTCTGGTGACCGGGGGGGCTCAGGGCATTGGGAGGGCTGTGGTCCAGTCATTGCTGCAGAGCTCAGCCAAGGTCAGTAGTGCTCAGTCTGCTTTAGCTTCATCACTTTAAGGTTAGAACATATATTTTATTGCTCTGACATTGTAAATGCTCAAATGAACTCAAAGTGCTTTAACTTTTGCTTTTTTGTTGAAGTTACTGACATAACGTGTCATGTGTGTATGGACAGCTAAAACATTTGACGTTCATGACTATTATCTCCGCTGCACAAATACAACCTGTTCTGACCTCACTGCTCTGATTTCACCTGAATGCCTCTCAGTAGACTGGAACTGTCTGCATCTCTGCTGAGGTTTTATTGACTCACTGGATGAACTGACAACACCAACGCTGCTTAATGTTCTTACCAACTCTAATTTTGCTTCGTCATGTTTTATTTATTTAGCAAATTGTATTATCTTTGATTTCAATTATGTTTGATATATAGCTGTTTGTTTTTAACTTGCTCTTGTAAGGTGTCCTTGAGTGTGTTGAAAAGGTGCCTATAAATAAGATGTATTATTATTATTATTATTATTGTTGTTGTCACTTCACCTCTGTCTTTTAAAATGTGAGTAGATGTAAGTGAAGTGACATGCATTTTAAAGGCAAGAAAAGAAATGCAAAAAGGCTTTTGAAACAGGAGAGTCGGTTTCCTTCACACATGTGAAATGAGGGTGACTGTGGTGAGATGAACCTGTCACTAGTCTTGTGTTTTAGTTCCCCATCTGAGCAAACTTGTTCACAGTCGCACTTGTCAAACCACAGGACTAACAATGTCAGATGATAGAAAGTAAGCTCTACATTCTATCCAAAGTGCACAAGGTTCTGCAGTGCACTTGGACACAGTCTGGGTGTGTGAAAGAAATTAAAGTTCAACTGTCGAACAGAGTTTTTTTTTTGTGGTTCAGGTGGCCGTGGTCGACCTGAACAAGACCTGTGGTGAGGAATGCAAAGCACAGCTGGATGTCGAGTTTGGAGAGGGCAACTGCACCTTTATTTCATGTGATGTGTCCAATGGAGACGCACTGAGAGGTAATACGAGGACTGTTTTACATCACATACTACTTGTTGAGACGATATGAAAGCTTTAGACATGCTACTACACTACACACTACACACATCCAGTACTTATGACTCTTGCAGCCTGCAGAATGACTGCTCATGAGAAGGTTGTACTTTGCTGACTCATTTTTCAACTTCATCATGACGAATGAGGAAGTGATTTTAAAAAGAGAGAGACTCTTTTTGGCTAGCATTAGAAACTTTTTTCCTAGAGAGATTCACTGATACTGCTCTCTAAGTTTACAGCTGGTTCAGTCCAACAGACTACAAGAAAATACCTGTGAACAATGTGAAAACAGCAGGCTCTGGTCACTGTGGTCTTACCAACAGGCTGCACTGGTGGTCCAGATAAGGCTCAGCTTGTCTAGTCTTGCTTTTCCGTTGAATTTTGAGTTCAACATACCTGCTCACTGCTCTACATGTATATCATGCTAGAGTGTACTAATGCTCTTCACTCACCTTCTGCTTTTCTGCACGTCTGTCACTGCTGTTGTGCTTGCATGTGTATGAGTGTGGGCGTGTCAGGGTGAGAAACAGAAAAAGCAGCAGATTAAAGTCAGCGTAAGTGAAGTGTGTCTCAGAGAGGGTGAGAGAGGAACAAGGTTTCATTGTCTGACATTGAAAAGTAAACCCCTGCAGGCTAACGGCTGTGGAATGCTGCTTGCTTGTTGCTGCTAACTGTGTGATAGTAGTACTACTGTTGATGTGGACACAGAGGCTGAGCCTGCACGGAGCCATGTCAGCAGTTAGGAAAAAGCTGATATTAGGGTCAGTGGTTAAGGTGAGGGTTCAGTTTTATGGGTGGGGTTAGTTTGAGACAAGTTAGGCAAGTGGTAAGGGGTTTTAATCTCCTGGATATAAATGTAAGTCTATGTAATGTCAAAGAAAGGAAGTAACCAAAGTAAACAAACCTAAGTGTGTGTGTGTGTGTGTGTGTGTGTGTGTGCGTGCGTGTGTGTGTGCGTGTGTGCGTGTGTGTTTAGAAGAGATGAATTAAAGGCAGGTCTGTTTGTTTCTAATTGTGGGGTGTCCAAGTGTGGAATGCGGCAGGTGACGACACATGCAGGTTTTACCACCTCAGGTTTCTCCCTTCAGCTGTTTCCAGCTTATCAGTCTGCTCACATGAGAAGATAAACAACCTGCCGGTGGCTCATTGTCTAGATGTGTATCCCAAATATTCATCTTATGCTTTGTCTGCCTGTGGATATTCAGCTGGCATGTCCTAAGTCAGTCTGGCCACATACACAAGGAAACAAACCAGGAGGGGTTTACCCTGCAGTGTAGGGAATCCTCCTCATTGTTAAGAGAACAATGGAATCACATATATTTATGAGTAAGATTAATTTCAGTTTAAGTTTAGATTATTAAAAAAATTAACCAACATTATCGACAGTGTAAAGAAATGTGCAGAGATGTCTACTGAAGTTAGCATAGTGTAAAAAATAGCCCAAAAAAAGTCAAGAAAGAAAATATTTTTATATTTATTTTACTAGGGTTAGGGTAGAAAAATACAAGCGTACACCGGCTGAATTCAACTTTCTCTCTCTTACTGAACTAAGACGAGCTTAATCGCCTCGTTAACTCATCGTAAAACTCACTTCATTCAAACTGGACAGGAACTGAATCAAAGTCACCAGAACAGTCCTGGTTTGTCTTTCCACAGTCACCTCTGGTTTGGTCCAAATAAATCCTCAGGTCACAGAGTAAGATGTGAAAATATTCCAGCTTTGCACGCCGTTTTGACCCACTGCTGATGTCTGACCCTCTCTCTCTGCCGCTTCATGCCTCTTGTCCCCACCTTCTGTGTCCTCTTGTCCCCGGAGTCATAGTCCTGGTCAGACCGGCTGTAAATCACCTCCATACTGTATCCCCTGTCTTCAAACTGACCTCCGTCACTCTCAGAGGCTGTGTTCAGTCCCAGTCTGCTGTCCAGATGGGTTCACTGGGAGGTGACTGGGCAGTGGCAGTGACTCCTCCCCTGTCATCCAAGGTTGCAGTGTGGGCAGACTCCTGTCAGCAAATAGGGCCACTTTGCTCCATGGCTAATTGAGCAACTTGCTAACACCAGTTAGTCACTAAAGCCAAAGACAGCCACAGCAAAAAGTAGCAAGTCCAGTGTTGTGAGCACCATTTCGAATGAATTACACCATGCACAGTCAGATTTTCTTTTTCCAAATGTTTACAATGAAATGTTTATTTAAATTTGTAAAATTCTAAGAAACATAAAAACAAGCAGAAATGTTGAGACTATGTTTTAGATGTTACTGATAACCACTTTTACTAAAGAAGTGTACAGATAGATAGGTATATTTGGAATAAATTCTGATCTCGTGATGCGTTCTTATCACATCAGTGGCAGGGTTATAGAGACATTTACCCTGTCTTCACAGACCTGAAAATCATGTAGGAGTGGATGGTTTGGAATATCAGCTGTGGCTGAAGTAGATGTAGTGGCTCAGCAGACACAGGATACTGTGTTTGAGTACATAATGTGCACACAATGTGTATCTGTGTTGGTAATGAGTCTGTGATGGTGTACACTACGTCTGCCTGTGCCCCTCTGTCAACAGTGGTCATCGTACTGTCATAATGAATGTAAAACAGAGGAAGAGTAGCTTTTAATTCTGATATGGATTTATCAGGAAGTGTCATTTAGCTCACACTGTTTAAGATCCTGGACTGATGTCTTCACTGACAGCTTTTTGTTTCTGTGCAACAGACGCATTCCAGAGCACAGTGGACAAGTTTGGTCATCTGGACATCGTTATCAACAATGCCGGCATCAACAACGAAAAGAACTGGGAGAAGACCATACAAGTCAACCTGGTAGGCTGATGTAATGTCAGTTTTATTAATACAACCCAAAACAATCACACATTTCTGCCAGCATTATCTCCCTGTCTCATCTGCCATCTGAACACCAGCATGTACCCGTCTGCTGGCCAAAAAAGTGCTAACAAAATGAACAATTACTTAAATTATTAAAAATCATAACTATTATAGTAAAAATTCAGTGGCTAATCCCACTTGTAGTAAACAAGTAAATGGACGAGGGGATTTAGAAAATACAATTCCTGAAGTGACACTGCTAAGTTAGATCAGAGTGAACGATGACGGCGTCTTATCTGTGGTGCAGTTTACTGAAATTAATTCAAATAATTCATCGTGACCAAAGGTTTTTTTGAAGTTTATAAGAGGCATCAGTTACACGTCAAGGAAAATAAATATCAGAGATCGCTTGCATATCCCTACGTGTTTGGAATAAAAGATTGTGGACCTATAATTGAGGAATTATGTGGAATTACATATTGAACGTTCATCCCTAAATTATCTGTACTCAATTTAACTAATTTAGCAATTACTAATTGTAATTGACATGTCTGTGGTCAGTGTAAAATCTTGCAAAATGCACTCAGAAGCTCTGACAAAGAAAGGACAGAGAGAGTGTATTTGTTTATTACCATTTATTCATTCACAACTTTCAGCTTCCACACTTTTGTAGAAGTGTGCTGAGAAAGAGCAGGTTACCTCTATGAGTCTCCATGATAAGGAATGCCATGGATGGTTGAAAGCTCTGAGCAGACCAGCAGTCAAAACACTTTAGTTGGAATGTGATCCAGATGTGATCACAGGTAACAACACACAGGTTGATTACCTGATAGCACTCAGTACTTTGTGTGACAGTTTATTTGAAGAATGAAACTGAATCCTCCCTTGCTTTGCCAGAGTCACCTCTGACAACACAGTTAATAAGAGCTGCAGTAGCAGAATCACACACCGGGCCAGGATCACCACTGCCTTAAGCAGGTTAAGACAGAAATGGTACTGTAGATGTAGGACTCACTGTGGGCCGGTGTATGTATGTAATGTACGTGCACATGTGAGTTGCTGCAGCCAGACAGGTTAGTTCATTTACAAGGTAAACATACATGAATATCTCAGTGTTCGCCAGCAGTCTAATCTGTAACTGCAGTCCTTTGGCATGATGTTCAGAATCTGAATCAACACATTCTCTTATCTGAGACCTCCACTGGTTATGACAGACATGATTTAGAAAGGAAATGGAGGGCAACAGGAGAGGCTAATCTCTGGTTGGCTACTTTCTGTATTGTTAATAAAAGGCAAAAAAAAAAAGGCTGAATGTTGTCATAACAGTTGTGCTGTTCAAAGTGACATCAGCCAACTTTAAAGGTCCAACTTTGTGACCATATAAATGAATGTTGCGAAAAATGCCTGGAAACACATCTGTCTGACCTGAACGTCTGTGTTTAAAGTATGCAGTACTCGTGTTATCAGTGACAAAATCACTTTGTGCCAGCTGAGCCATTGTTTTCATGTCCAACTGGGACATGACCCAGCAGCCTCTATGGCACTGAAATATTAGCTTGAGACAGATAATTTACAATCTTATTTGAAACTGAACCCTTTTGTTATTCGTGTATGTCAGCAAACTGACCGCACTTTTTTTTTCAACCTCCATTTGAAACACAGGCCAATCAGTAGAAACCTGAGGAAGGAAGATATTACAATGGATGCCAGTGACCCAGGCAGCATCTCAGACCATGACCCAGAGTACAGCAGGCCCAGTGTCCCAGTAGATAATGGAAAACACACAGGTCTCTACTAGAAACTGATGTTACTGGTCCGATTTATCTGCAGCTCAGTGTTTTCTCTCAGGCAGGTGTTGAATCTTCTCTTGTGAATATTCTGCTGACAGTGTTCAGCTTTAATTACTACATCACAGACACAGACAAACAACTGGCAATCACATATTTATTCTCTTTTTCACAGAACTTCTGGACACAATTTACAGACTGTTGCATCAAGCAAATAACTGCAATAAAAGCCAGAAGGATAATTTGAGAACTGAATATCAATACCCCCAAAACTTACTATTGATTATCAACCATTCACTGTGAAAATAGTGGACAGAGACACTAAGATGCCACCTACAGGTTTCTGAAGAGCTTGAATAAAGCTCACAGTAGTTGGTACTGGACATCGCCATCTTGGCAGTGCCTGATGCCAACAAATCAAAAACAAGCAAAGACATGGAGGGTGGGTGGAGCTGAGGCAAGCCGAATGAAGCCTGGTTACTGAAACATGCCCACCAATGCAAAACTAGCAAAGGCTAACAAGCTAACTGTGTTCACAACAATAAAATGAGGATTTTGCCTTGTGTTTGCAAAGTTTAATAAGAAAATAATTTCTATTTTTTAAAGTTACTCACACAAATTTGACTGCGGGTTGATCCACTCCAAACAGACATTAGTCTATTTCAGCTGTAAGCAACCGGCATTGGGGTTGTGTGTCTGTGTTTGTGTGCTGTTTTATCAACAAAAAGGTTCAAGGTTTTTCTTTTTAGTATAAATTATCTTAGTGACAATTTTTGTTCAGAAGAATATTTAGTTTAGCACTAAACAGCTGCCTTTTATATGCAGATGCAATTACCATAATAACAGGAAAGTCAAATATTGTTACTAATGGTGAGTAAAATGACTTTTTAGTGCAGTCTTGATGGTAAAATACCACATCTAAATAAATCACAAATATCATATAATGGCTTTTACACTAAATTATTATTATCGAAATGTAACTGGTTAAATACCATAAATGAGCCAAAATAACAGGGAGACACAACTGTCTTTTTAAGGTGAAATTGGATCCAGTGTATGTAATGTGCATAAGAAGTACACTCGGGTAAATGTAATTGGATTTTTCTGGAGGCTGCAGGGTTTAAATGTTAAACTGAAACTCTCCTGAAATTATATCATGTGTAGCTGCTGATCTGAAATGACCTTTTCAACCAGAAACACTGACACTGTGGGTTGACAACTGCTCGTTCTGCTGATAATGTATAATGAGGCTGCCGTCAGACTGGAGGCCTCACTGTCCCTAAAAGACCCCAGCTCAGGTCTCTCGGAGTGTTACACCCCCCCTCCAGGCAGTTCAGACCGACTCCAGCATTACATCAGCAGCCCCCCCCCTCATGACACCATACCAAGCCTGAGGCCTACTACTACATTCCTGCTAAATACAATCCCAGTTGGCAGCTCAACCTCCAGCTGTGGAAAAATATGTTCAACCTCCAAATATACGCTCATAACCCCATGACTCTAAAGGCAAAGACTTGACAAGAGTTGAGACAGTTCTGAAGCTGCTTCAGTACAGTCTCAAATTGTTGGATTCTTGGTCTATAGGCATAAAGAAGGCTGTTCTGCGTACAGCTGTGCAATAAAGTAAGTACGGCAATGACATGGCATCCAGTCAGAGATAGACAGAAATTATAGCATGTAGATTAAACCCCATTGTTGGCCTGGGCCATGGAGATCGGGCTGTCTGAAGGACTGGGGCAAAAACATCAAAAGGACACCCCTGAAGGCACATTTTCTCAACTGGCAGGAGACCTTCGAGGGAACTTTAACACATTTTATCTAACATCGAGGTAGCATAACATGACATAGATATGTTAAGTTTCATCTTTTTAACCTTGAACAAGGTGCAAGGTTAATTTATTTATCATCATACAACACAGGCTAAAGATCAGGGTAACATGAGATGTAGTGAGTACATCCGGGCACTCAAGTAGCCAAACATCTAGTGGTATAAGTTTCAGTGTCTTCCACCACTGAACAGGAGCATAGTTGTACTGGATCTAGATTTGTAATATGGTCTGAAATAATCATGTCATAAAAAATGAAATATAATTTGCTGAAATTGGGAAAAAAAGAGAGGAAGAAATCATAATTACAGCTGTTGCTTTTCATCTTGACATAGCAAATATTTGATGGAAAAGTCATTATACAGTGTTTTGCTGATGTCTTTCCATATAATCAGGTTTATAGTGAAATCTTTAACTATCCAAAGGCACATATGCTGATCTTTGTGAGAACTGACAGAAGTGAGGACAGATGTTCACAACTATAAACGCCCACACTTATCAGTATGGTCACACATTCTTTCCTTTCAGTTTCACTTCCTGCTGCACTTGGCTGGTGTGAAGATTACCACTGTGACCATTTTGTCTCTTTTTCTTTATAGACCTCTGTAATTAAAGGGACCTACTTGGCACTGGAACACATGAGTAAAGAGTACGGCAAGGAAGGAGGCACCATTATCAATGTATCCTCGATGGCAGGTAACACATACACATGTGTATGCACATATTCATTCAACAAAAAATATTTTTTTATTTGTTAGAAAGATCAGCCTTGTTACTTCTACACAGATTGTACGTTGGTCAGACTGATGATATAAACGCTGTCCTGACTGGTAGAGAACATCATGGCAACATAAACATGAAGCAAAATTATGTATGAATTCACATTTCGTGTGATTTGGCACCACCTACAATTTCTGAGTGTCATAAATACAAACCCAAGGTTACTGTAACAATCTGTCAGATAGAGTCTGTCAGATGCAATCTAACGTAACATGCTAACTAGAAGCAAAACTCGTAACAATGTTTTGTCTTGAAAGCTTTTGTCTTGAAGTAAACTTGTATGCTCAGACATTTTGTGCCATGCAGCAGTCAAAGTTTATACAAGCACACAACTCTGGTAACAGCACAGAACGTAGCCTGATCCAGAGACAATAACACCTGGTTGTAGCATGCTACCCGCTAAGCCTCTGTTGAAATGGGCTAGTTTGGCTAATGATTAATAAAAGGAAGTTGACAACTTTGCTATAAGCCAAACATGAAGCTAGTACAATAACACAAGACATATAACTTAGCAAACCAGCTAACTTTACTAACTGTTCAACAGCAACAAGTCTTGGTGTCTGTCTGCTGCCTTTCATTTAGAGATGCTGTTGCCAACAACTTAAAGACAGCCTGAGATTCACTCTCTTCTTTGGCCTCTTGCTCAGTCACAGTCTATCTCTTCTTAGCTTCCTCTGTCTTTGGTCTCCTCACCTCTGTCATGATGTCCATAGAGACTGCTGAGCCCAGGTCCATTGCCTATTGTACTTGCCCTACTCTAGTTCTGGTGCCCATCGTGGCCCTGGACCTGAAAACAAAGTAAAATATTTTTTTTCAGAGTATATTGATTTTAAACAATTTAAGAAATACTTCCAAGCTATCCTGTGAGGAATTTCCTTCATCATAATGGCAAATATTGGCACATTTTACTTGGATGATACTCATAA
Organism: Lagodon rhomboides; assembly: GCA_039737535.1. Taxonomy (NCBI): domain Eukaryota; kingdom Metazoa; phylum Chordata; class Actinopteri; order Spariformes; family Sparidae; genus Lagodon; species Lagodon rhomboides. The sequence continues at coordinate 410,185 of CM077786.1, forward strand.
ATAAAAGTACATTATCTGTGCAGGATACTCCTTTCAGCCAAGTATTCATTCAATATGAGTCAAATATCAACTTTTATCTGTGCAATACATTTGTAAGATAAACATGTCTGCAGTGACACAGAAATGTTAGTGACACTTCTGGAAGTACGCGGCTTGAGACTCCCCTTACATTCTCCTTTCTCAAGGAAAGAAACCCAGATTTATTTATGTCAAAATGTCAGAGATGATGAATTTCTGTCCCTGGAAACCAAACTTATGAAAACAGTCCCCGTCTTCTTTGAGTGTGTGTAATGTGGGACACACAAGACAAAAAACAATCATGACAGGTTGGCAGACGTCCACTAGAGCTGAAACTACTGGATCTGGATCATTCTGCACGTCAGTCTCCGTCATGGAAAAGCTCACACTCCTCCAAAACGTTCTCTTCATCTGTGTTTTGCACTCTACATACACACACACACACACACACACACACACACACACACACACACACACACACACACACACACACACACACACACACACACACAAATACACACACACATTTTACAAGGTAATTTATGCTCTTTTATGGTTTTATGTTGTCCTGATGGGCCAATACTTCCTACTCCAGGTCTGTAAAAACTGTAATCTTTTTTCTTAACTCATAAACCCTGTGGGACAAGACTGCAATCTATGTGCATTTTGTATACATAACACAATATTTAAGGCCACATGACATAGTGATGCCACTGAAAGCAGTCGGGAGTCTCAATTAAAAGATAACACACGGTTCTTTAAGAGGAACAACTTTCAGTCCAAACACGACTGAAATCACATTGAATATCCTGGACATTTTTACTGGAGTTACCACTCCACAAATGTAGCAGCAGCAGCTTGTAGGAGGAACCTTGACCCCAAAACAACACCTGCTCAGCCCACTCCATTCAAAACCTACGCCCCTCAGGACCCTCAGGTGTTTTGATTGCAATCTACAGTCGCCTTTAATCCCAGTTTTTACAACTGAGTTAAACCTAAAGCGTAGGTGTGACTTAGTCACGTAAGCTACACTGTAACCTATTGCATTGGTCAGCAACCGGGGAATGAGGACACCCAAGGGTGTCACAAGTTAAAATCCAGAGGTCACCAGATGGTTCTGGTGAGAGTAACTTAAACAACATGTTCTAGACTGAGTAATAGTTTTCACATGTCCTGTACCAGTAAAAAAAGACTGTATGGAGTGTCTTTGCGAGAGGCTTTTTCACTTTGCAGACCTTTAACATGCACAAAAATGCTTCACAACACAATAAAGGAAAGGCAAAAACCCAATAAGCATAATATGACCTCTTTATAGGTTTTTCGACACTGCCTGACAGATGAAAGGATTAAAGCAATATTAGCTGAAAATATTCAGACATATAATATGAACAAAACTTCTGCTCAGCTCTAAATGACAGACAGACAGTTCCTGTTAGCTCCTGGGGAAGAAAACCAAACATCACATCAAACACAAGAGACATTAGCACTCATCTGGAGTTGTATTTCAGTCCTTCTGTCCAATGTATTCACTCTCCATTTGACTCTGGATTGATCTCCAACATCTCCTGAGAAACAAGATTTGGCTCCTTAGCTGCTTAATGTTTCACTGTGTTCACCAGCTAGTTGCTACCCTTGCCTGTCGTTTGGTGCTGGGCAGGTGGTGTACAGTGAGTTTTTCTTTTGTTTTGTTACCTTCAGTTTCAGTTCAGTCCACAAAGTATTGCACTAAATTTGCAAGAACTGTGCTTCTCATGCTCTTTTAATGGAATTTCAATGTTTGGTCAGAGTACTAAAATGTGAGAATTTGTACATTAGTTTAGAGCTGTGTGATGTTGTTGTGACATTCCAGAGGATGTGCTTGGTTCTTGTAGTCACAAACATCATCCTGTAGATCTAGGACAGTAGAGCCTCCAGTAAGAACAGGCATATGGTAATCATTTTTCACTCATCACACTTTTGATAACATCAGTGTGTGTGTGTGTGTGTGTGTGTGTGTGTGTGTGTGTGTGTTTGTGTGTGTGTATATACTTGCCTTTCCCATAATAAACACGGACTTGTCCAAACACGGTAAACCATTTACCGAGCATATTGTTTTTGGGGAAAGAATGTGTGTCTCCGTGTCTACATTAAAGTAGACACACACACATTATCACATCATGTGTCCTGAATGACCTACATCATTAGACTCTGGATGTGGACGTGGACCATGTGAGACTGATCTAGTTTATAGTCCTGTTGGTTGCTTTTGTCAATCTGAGTGCTGATTCAACAGCTCTATCGTTCTTGTAGTCGTTAATTCCATCTTCCTAGTGTTTTTTGGTCAGCTACTACCCCCACACACTTCAGCCAAAGAAACCGTTCAAATGTCCAAGTTCAGATCATTAAGGACATTTATGTTGGGTTTTTATTTCTACCTTTTTACTTTGTTAGTATTAAGCACAAATGAGCATTTGGTCAATTTCTTGACTGGTATTGGCCCATCACAGAAAGATCGGTGTCAGTGTATATGTTGTCGATCAACTTTTTGGATTTAAAGGCGATGATGCTTGGGGATTCGTAATTCTTCAAATTTGAGTGAAGTTTCCTGTTTCAGTGTACTGCTGTTATTTTAGACAATAAAGTTTGTTGTTAAATTCAAAAATATCCTTCCCCTTTACATTTTTTAATCACAAGTGTTTAATAACCACATTTGAGGGATTGCTGCAAAAATGTATCGATTTATCAAAATCAGTATTGGCATTGGCCTCAAAAGCAGCATATCGGTAGGGAATCAATATCAAAGTTTGATGCTTTTTTCATTGCTCCCTTGACTTTATAATTGGTGTGCATGCAGATGAGCCACACTGATAACACTCGCTGATCCCCTCTGCTGTCCTGCTTTTTTCTAACTCCTATTTTAGAACATGTAATTATGTAAGCAATGGGACTTCCAGTTTGTGATTTGTTTTAACCACAGCAACAAGAGAACCCTTCAGGTGTCCCATTGACCATCATGTTATTTTACCTCTGAAAGTCTAAGGCAAAAGAAAAGACGTAAGAACTGCAAATTCTCATCTCATTTGTTACTTGACAAAAAAATACAGTTTCAAATTTCACATCAAATTCGTGTGATGATCTCAGTGAAACTTGTTTTAACAACTTCTACTTCTGGAGTTTTAGAGATTTATTTGAGTTGTACTTCGGCAAAGCCTACTGTCGTTTGGCTGATTACAGCAGTGCTGAGAAGCAGAGGTCAGAGAAAACCATTATTTCAAATCCTCAGCCATTTCAGGGCCAACATACATTAAAACATGGTTGATTGGACAGTTGATTACTCCTGCAGCAGTTTCTGATTGGCTTATTACTGTTCAGATCTTTTTAACAGTTCTCTCTCCTTTTTAACTGTTAAAGCTGCTGTGAGCACCGTTGTCTTTTTCACTACTTCCTTTAAATTTACACACTTTCATAACAACTTACTGATGACATATCAACAACACAAGGAATATAGGAAACATGAAAGCGGAAATGTTAACTCACATCCTTCTAAATAAAAGTCTGTACTTCTTCCAAATGTACAATGCCCTGTTCATTACGTGGCAAAACGACACCACAGTACTACATATGGAACCATGGTCAAAGTCAAATTACCACAGGTAACTCCGCTCAGCAGGCTGCTCCCATTAGCCCACCAGAAGCCGGCCAGCATGGACCGCACATAGATAAACTCAATTTACAAGCATCAATGGTGTGTTGAACACGCTACACATAACATGCAAGCTAAAGCCCAGAATAGCACCACCACCAATGCTTCACTGTCAGTGCAGTGAATTATGATCTGGCCAGACCAACTGCCCTTCAACCTCAAAAAAAGCATTCCACTGCTGCTCCATCCTTTGTTTCAGCATTTTGTCTTCACTTGGCAGCTTTGCTAGTAGGCTATAAGCCGTCAGCAGGAGTGCTGGAATTGGTACCTTTCCCTGTTCTATCCTAACACGCAGAGTGCGTGTTCCCCGAGCAGACAGAACCTCCTCTTTATGGAGTTCTCTGTCCTGATTGGATAAATTGGGCCGAGATAGCAGAGAATTTATTTTGTCTTCTACTCAAGTTACTGACCAAACACATTCTAGCAGTGATCACTGTTGGAATACAGAGCTATTTAATGCTAATTTTAATACAAATATATACAGCAGCTTGAACTACAAAATGCATTCAGGTAGAAAATGCCGTGTGTATGCTGACAGCAAAAAAAAAGTTCAAAGCATTGCAGGAAAAGCTGAAATGAACTGTATTCAGTGAATAAGGAAGATTGTTGTTTGAAAGAACAGAAACATAATAAAAAATGAATTTATAAAAGAAAAACACAATTTAATACTATGTTTCTCTTCATTAAGGGAGAAATGAGCTGTGTTTGGGAAGAGCCTCCTCACACAGCCTGCATGTTAGGAGCTCACAGTAAGGTAGTGAGGCTGAGAGTGAAGGCTGCATCTGTGACACAGTGGACCTGTGCAGGGCTACTCACTGCTCTTTGCTCTGTGTTTCTGCTGGTAACATGTTTGTTCTCTTGTCTCCTTTTTTGTTCTTTACAATCAGCCTTCTTGCATTCTCCTCATCAGCCTGTCTACACTGCTACCAAACATGGAGTCATCGGCTTCACAAGAGCTATAGCGGTAAGACATCATCTTCATGTCATCTTTAAATTTTGTGGAATGGGATGTATTCCAGACAACTCAAAACTCAGCAGCCCACCTGTTCTTACAGGACGCGTCCTCTCTGGGCGACTACGGCGTCCGCATCAACGTCCTGTGCCCGGCCTTCGTCGACACCCCTCTGCTACACTCAGTGGAACACGAGGACAACATGGGAAAGTTTGTCAAGTTCAAGGAGGACTTCAGACGCAGCATGACAAAGTTTGGAGTTTTACAGTGAGTTAACTCCCACACATTTTACTCCTTTCACATGGTGTGGGTTTATCATGGCGGAGGGAGAATTCAGATCCTTTACTTTCAGTAAATACCACACTGTGAAAGTCGTGGATTCAAATCTAAAGTGTAATCAGCTAAATGTACCTACAGTATCAAAACTAAAAGTTGTCTTTGTGCAGTAAGGTGGTCCCTGCTGTTATACAGTATATGATGTTTTTAGATTAACAGGACAACTATGATAAGATTCAATATGAGCTCACTCTGGGGGCTGCTGAGCATCAGTCAGAAGTGTGCCATGCTCCACACCACAGAGGCCAAACGGTTTACTGCATCACTCCGAGGCACGCTTCTGTCAAAGTTCAAATTGTGCAGCTCAGAGATGAGAAGAGGGATTAGTGACAGAGGAAGTTGAGGCCAGGTGACTTCCTCATCTCTCACACACACACACACACACACACACACACACACACACACACACACACACACACACACACACATACACACACACACTACCTTAGTAATTAGTGTCGTATTTCCTGTGCAGACTCCCATCCTAAAAATACAATACAATAAACGTGTGTGTGTGTGTGTGTGTGTGTGTGTGTGTCTTAAGCCTGAAGAGTTTAGATGAGGGTTAACATTAGACATGTAGTGGTCATGGTTAGGCTCCAGGAAATGAATGTGTACGTATTCTCATTACAAGTGCTGAAAACAAGGGTGTGTGTATTTCATCTCGTGTTTGTTTCAGGCCGTCGCTGATAGCAGAGGGTATGATGAGGTTAATCGTGGACACCACCCTCAATGGAGCCGTGATGAAGATCACCTGCTCCAAGGGAATCCACTTCCACACCTATGAACCCATGTCGGCTTGAGCCTTGACATACTGGACTTTGCTGAGGAGAATAATGCAGCACTTTAACCTGTGTGACTGCAACACAGCAGAAACTGGTTCAGAACGCTGCAGTTCATGTCAGAACACAGTCAGAGCATTGTCCGGACGGGACGAACTGACCTGAATAATGCCTCATCATTTATTTACATCCGTCTCAAATGAATGTAATCCAACAAATGGTTACATACACTGTCTGCATGATTTTAATAATTATGTTAATAATATGATAATGATGATCATAGTTATTAGCAAATTCACTCTAAAAAGTCCAGTGTTTCCACTGCCAGCCAAGATATGAACTGATTATCCAGGTGCTTTCATAAAATAGTGTTTTCATAGCAACTGTAACAATTGTTATTGAACAGCTTGATTATATGATTTGTGTAAAAAAAAATAAAGAAAATGGGATAGTTTGATATGGGAGATATGAGACTTATTTATAACTTCACTGTGTTTAAGTTAAGCCAAGTACATTTAAAAACACAGTATCCATGTGGTAACGTTTTGTGGCATGATTATGATGTAAAAAATAATGGGGGGTAGAAGCTACATATCTAATTAAAACTCCTTATCTTTAGTGGAGATCACTTCATGTGAGGGCAGATTACTCTCTCAAAATAATGATGGATAGCTCCGTGGTCTCCTTTGAAAATAAAAAGACATAAAGACTGAGATTACAGTCAAGGACAAGAGTTTCAATTGTTTGAATTAGTGATATTCAATTTATCGCCCATGGACCAAATCTGGCCCATGAGCCGGTGCTGGAAGGCGAGCCAACCATTTCCTGTTTCATAATGAAAGTAAACTGATTGAGACTGGGCTTTTTTTCTTTTCTTTTTTTTTTTTTTTGGTTATACTGTTTAGTAAAAGTCCCTTGGCTAACAGATATGGTAGTTTTGTAAAATGGCATCCTGTTACTAACAGGCTGATCTTTTTTATGATGGCCTTTCAGCATGGGGAAACCAGACCATGTAGGACCAGAGGGAACTATTTGACTGATCACATGACGGAAGAGATTCTTTAATTCAACTAAAATGCAGTTGGAGCAATTATATATATATATATATATATATATATAGGCTTATGCCTAGTGGAAATCTTTGTACCAAGTTTATTTAGTTTCTAAATTTAGTTGATAGTGAGTTCATTTGAAAATAAAGAAGGATGAATTATGTGCCTTTTAAAGCAACATTATGTAACCTTTTTACTCTAAATTATTTTGATGGTTCAGTGTCTTGTTATAGAGTGAATGGTGTCTCTGGAGTTTAGTTGAATATTTAATAAAGACATTTATTTCAGAAAGCTGCATTAAACTAAACCAAGCACAAAAAGTTAGGAGATTTGTGTTTGGTAGATTCTGTCTTTGTTGTAACAATGCTTCTTGACAGTAAATCTTATATTGTTGGGAAATCTGTTTATTTCCCTTTTAAATGGTGCCACATTTGTAAGGAACATGCATTTGTGGGATGAGCATCAGAGCTGAGTATGTGGGTTGCTTCTCTGCCAAACAGCTTATTCTGCTGTTGCTATTGACTCTAGTTTTGAGCTTCTGGTACCCCAGGTGCTGACAATCCGGCACCTGATTGTCAGCACCTGTGAGCACGGGCCCTGCTACAGCGATCAGTTGATGTCTGCTCCAGGAATTAGCATGCCATGTTTGATGGATCTGGATAGGACTCGTGCAATGGGGCAGCTCCCCAGAGGAAACGAAAGTTGGAGAAGAGATCTCAGTAGTGTCTCATTCATTTCTCCTAGACAACTATGAGATCTATGTGAGACTAAAGTGAGGCTGTGGCTCATTTCTCCTGTTTTTCAGTTGTTTCTCCTGAGAAACAGGTGCACAAAATCTCAACTTGGACTCCCTGTGAGTTTCAAAGGAGATCTTATCAAGCTCTCAGTGAAGTCTCAGATTGTCTCAATTCTTGTGTCTCTTTTCGAGACATCAGAGAGCTCTCTTTATGAAATCAATCTACTCTCATCCCAGTCTCCTTAATGCATGTATCTCCAAAGGTCTCAAATAAAGCTCCGTCATGTCAGAAGTCATGTCTCACCTATTTCTCCTAAGGAATTTTAGGAGAAACAAACAAAAAATGTTTGAAACCAAAAAAGACTACAACGATGAGAACAATGAGAACTCTCATGGAGCTCCATGGTCTCAAACATTTCTCAGAACACAGCTTTGAGCAGTAAAATTTTCCTCTGGGTCCAGCTGGTGTTCCACAAAACCACGTTGCAGCATTATTTGGAGTGAGACCTAGTACCGTCCATCTCCAAACTGAAGGCCAAGTTCCATATAACGTGGGATGTCAGAGACAATACTGTATCAGGTCCACATCAACATGCTGTGATACAGCCTCAGTCAGCCTCAGCCCTTCAGTCGGTGTTGACATGCCTCATAACTCCATGGCTCTTTCCCAAACCGGTCTCTCTCCAGGAAGCTCAGCTGCTACAGTGAAGATTCGAGTTTGAAGAAGGGTCAAAATAACTTCTTTTCACAACAGTTTCAGCGCCCTGTAACCACACATTGTAAAATTATATATATTTTTGTGTACAAATTAAAAAACAAGATACAATGTGCTACGCAGTGAGCTTATAAATATAAATGTTGGCAGAAGTCCAGCAGTTTTGAACTTTGAACAGTAAAGCCAGGCCAGCTGTTTCCCCTGTTTATAGTCTTTAAACTGAGCTAAGCCAATCCTCTGCTGGTCCAGGGTCAGATTTAGCTTACAGATATAAGACTGGTTTCAATCTTTCATCTAACAAGTTAATAAAGGAAACAGGCATAGTTCCTAAAATGCTGAACTGCTCCTTTAAGCAATACACTGTTTCACATGTAACACAGCTGAAGCCAGTAAAGTTACTTGAAGATTCATTTGATTTGGGTTTGCCACTCATGAATCCATGAATACTGCTGACTGTCAGTAGCTGTTATTGAAGCATATTAGCACTGTATCCATCTGCAATGTAGCATTTATGATTTACTGTTTTGTAGCAATATGGGTGGAACACAATCAGGTCAAGTCTCCAATAAATCTGCAGAGATTGCTTTATTCCAGTATCTTCTGTTTTTACAACAATACAAGAAAGTCATTCAGATCTATACCCTGTATATACATGCTCATACTTTGAGGAATTGTTGCTGGAGAAAAGAGGGAATCCTACCAAACAAATCAGAACCCCTCTTCAAAAAATAAGCATGATGTTTATGCTGGCTAATTTCTCATCACGTAACAGCTAAGCTAACCAATGTCAAAATGTACCAAAACCATGAGCTGTTTTGAAACTGAATCATCCTCACAGAATCACAAATGTATATTTGATGTCAGCATATCTGTTGGCTCAGTAAATCATAAAAAAAGTTGGCCGGTGTGCTGAAGACCAAAAATGTCATTTCCATTACTACACTTCACTTTCTGACTTTAGTTCCTTCCTTCCTTCCTTCCTTCCTTCCTTCCTTCCTTCCAATATGTAAACCCTTCGCTTGGAATGTCCTCTTTGTGTGTGTGTGTGTGTGTGTGTGTGTGTGTGTGTGTGTGTTAGAAGGGGTTGATGCGGAGTCCTGTTCCCAGAGGGGAGAAGGGGTTGACTTTTGCCCACATCAGAGCATCATTAAGAGAGATTGCTGATTTACCGTCCTCCAGCAAAAACACTGGACCCTGCACATTGAAAAGAAGGAAAGTCACAAGTAGTCACAATTGTATCAGTGTAGATACGCAGAGACTAATGAAATATCAAAACACACACCTGTATTCTGTGTCCAGTGAAACAGGACAGCTGAACATCCGAGTGGCTCGGCAGATTCGAGCCTGTCACATAATCAGCACCACACAAGACTAACGCAGCTGAGAGAGAAAGGAAGTTTGTTTAATGATGGAAAATGATATCAAAATACTATGTATTCACTATCATCAGATTTCAACCTCCATCTTAACTGATAATCCATAATTATGCAAGGAGACTAACAGAATAATACTTAATTGCCCTCTTACCCGTCAGAACAGAGCTATTAGGAGAGGTGGCTAAAATCTCTCCCATGAAATGAGACAACCCTTTAGGACCCTCATATGTCATTAGTAGTTGTCAGCTGTGACAGCTGCTCACAATTCATTCACAACTTCACCTATCAATTAAGTCTTCAGATAAAAAAGAACACGGTTTCATTAGCTGGACACTAGCAGTGCTTTATAGGCTAACATCCTGTGTTCCCATCATGCCAGTCTGCACTGATATTAGAGGAGCCATAATGAGTTACCCAACTTCCCTGCTGGACTTCAGGAACATTTCAGCTGTCATATGTCATCAAAGACAACACTGAAATACACTGCCTGGCCCCCAAAAAAGTTATGCAATCTAATATTTCGCTGGACCGCCTTTAGCTCTGATTACAGCATGCATTCCCCGTGGCATCACTTTGATAATCTTATGCAGTGTCACAACATTTATTTCCACCCAGAGTTGCATTCATTTTTCACCAAGATCTTGTATTGATCGTGGGAGAGTAGGGATGCTTCGTGGAGTCTTCTCCAGCACATCCCAGATATCTCAGTGGGTTTAAGGTCTGGACTGTGTGGTGGCCAATCCATGTGTGAAAATGATGATGAATCCCTGAACCACTCTTTCACAGTTTGAACCTGATGAATCGTGGCACTGTCATCTTGGAATGTGCCCGTGCCATCAAGGGAAAAACCTGGTCATTCAGTATATTCAGGTAGTCAGCTGACCTCTTTTTTTGGGCACATTGTAGCCGTTTTTATACTGGGCAGTAAGCCACCAATTTGCCGTCCTTTTGGTGGCTCGCTCTGCGGATTTAGACAGAAGGTGGCAAATTGGTGGTCTGTTTTGGTCCGCCAGTTTTGCGCCTCGGAGGGTACACTTATTTGAGCCTCCATTGCTATGTATAGCAGTCAGTTCATCACTTCATCCACGAAGATGAGCAGCTGGAAAGCCGCTGAGATCCGGGAGATGCTAGCGCCTCCTCGGTCTCTGCTGCTGTCTTGGTTGTCCGCTTGTTGTTGTAACGGTCGCTACTTTCAAATTAAAAGCCCCCGCTAAGAACCCAGTTCTAAACTCTGATGAGGTGCAATGTAAAGCTCTTATGTAAAGCTCACGCCCAACTTCGTGCTTCACGTCACGTCACATGTTGACACTTTTACCCCAGAGGCGGAAAAGTGGTGGCTTTTTCGAAAAGAAGGAATATTACACCTCCCTTTTAGAGAGACAAGGTGGCACATTGCAGCCTTTACCTTGCTGCAAATGTGCCACCTTTTCTATCTATAATGTTGCTGAACCTAGACCTGACCAACTGAATCAACCCCAGATCATAACACTGTAACCCCCACAGGCTTGTACAGGAGACACTAGGCATGATGGGTGCCTTGCTTGATCCAGCTCTCTTCCTACCCTGATGTGCCCATCACTGTGGAACAGGGTCAATCTGGACTCATCAGACCACATGACCCTTTTTCATTGATCCAGAGTCCAATCTTTATGCTCCCTAGCAGATTGAAGCCTTTTTTTCCAATTGGCCTTACTGCTAAGTGGTTTTCTTAAGGCTACACAGCTGTTCAGTCCAAAACCCTTTGATTTCTCTTCACTTTGAGCTGTGAGGTCTATTGTTGATTTATTATGATTTGATTTCACCAAACATTTAAGTGATCTCTGATCGCAATCATCAAGATTTTTTTCCGAACTGGATTTCTTCCACCATCCTTCCAGGTTATAATAACGTGTCGGCCAGTTCTTAACCCAGTTTTAGTAGGTTCAGTGATCTCATTAGTCGTTTTCTTTGCTTTGTGCAGGCCAACAATTTGACCCTTCTGAAACAGAGTAACATCTTTTCCATGACAACGGGATGTGGATGTCTTCTGACATGGTTGTTTAAGAAATGAGAAGCTCCTCACTGCATCAGTTAGGGTTGAATAACTTGTTGCCAGCTGGAAGCCTCCTCTAACCTGAAGCTGCAGCCAATGAAAAGACACCATGGAAACTGCCGATATAAGAGTCACATCAACTGAACTCAAACCCCCTCCTGCTTCTCTGAAATCACCGGTGTGGAAATATTTGGCGTTCCCAGTCAGTTATGTCAACAACGTTTGCGTTGTTGACAAGAAAACGACAGTTACAGCCAACTCTTCCGTCCTCATTTAGAACTGAACTGCAAAATTCAACTCGCACTAAAGCATTTGTAGCATCAGACTTGCAACCTTATTTACTTAAGCATTTAATCAGCGCACTGGAACCATGTTGCAAAATGCACAAAGGTGTTGCCCTCCATGTGTGATAATGTGAAGGAAAACATTATTGGAGGTCTGAGCAGGCCAGATTTAGTGGCTTTAAGGACAGATCGCTGGACCTCCAGAGCAACACAGAGCTACATGACCATTACAGCACATTACATTTCGTGTGAACTCTTCACATCTGCAGTTATAACAAACAGTCACTAGATGGCAGGTAACCTCTATGACTTCTCTTATTTTGTTTACAGTTAGTTTCCAATTGACTGGTGAAACAAGATATTGTTGTATTTATATTGTTAAGAAATGATTTAATTTGACAATAAGGCATTAGTGTGGAACACTGCAAACAAATAATGGAGATTATATCACTCTACACCACGTAGACCATATTTTGAAATAAGAATTTAAAAATTAAATGAGTTATCGTGGCATTAAACCAATGATGCTAGACTAGACTAGTCTAAAAATGGCATAGCCATCTGCGCTCAAAGAAAAAAACAAAAAAAGATCGAGAATCAGGTCGAATCATGACCTTAAAATCATTCAAATCAAAATCGAATCGAGGATTTGGGGAATCGTGCCAGCCCTAGTAGTCAATAACTAATCAGCATACTCTTTATCACCCAAAGCAGCTGCACCTGGGGCTCACTGCCTCCGACTCCTGACGCTGATTCCACCACCAACACCAAACTCTACTATATGCTTCATGAGCAGTGTTTAATGTCCATAAACTTCCCTGATAAACTGTGTTTACAACTGTTATGTTTACCAGCATCTGTTGGTTGGACTCTCCTCTCTAGGCAGCTGAACTCCTCTCTTTGACACTCTGATGGAGGACTGTTGACAACAGACAGACAAAGATACAGTTGTGATGCTGTGCACATGCACATAAGCAATGTAGAGATACTGTAGTGATGCAACAGTCACTGTCACTGGAGCTATGCCAGTCATATAAACATATGGTAGTATGCACACAGATGTAAATCTATGGTCAATGTGTGCGTGTGGAACATATTTCCAACTAGAGGAGAAGTGGTCTGCCTCATATACTGTCTATATCTGGTCCCATTCATCCCCTGGGCCACTCTCTATACTTCTTTGGGAAAGGATGTAGATCTAAGTGCTTCCACTGCTCAGCTGCTTAGAGCCTCCAGCTCTGGAGGACAGAGTCGGTGCAGATCCAGACCTTCCAGAGGAATAAACACCCGGAGTCACATCAGATTCTGCTCTGATCCAGAGCCATTTAACGACGCGAAGAAAGCTCAGAGATTACTTTTTTACTTTTGGTTTTAAAGGGTGGATTTATCTTCACTCTTGTTTATCAATCTGACTGGAGCAGTGAATCCGCGGAGGTGACCTCCATCGTCGGGTGTTTATGTTCTGTAATGCTGACCTGCAGGTAGACGGGACATGTACTTTACTTCATGAACGTAATGTGACAGAGAAGAAAAGGGGAAAAGAAGAGAAAATCCGAGTCTGTGGTAAGTGCTGAGTTTAGCCAGAGGTTGACATTAAATTCACATAGGTGTCGTCTCGTTCTCTGACTTCCTTTCTCACTGTCTGACTCTCTCCTGGAAGTAATAGCAACAGTAACAGTCTATGTAATGTCAAAGAAAGGAAGTAACCAAAGTAAACAAACCTATGTGTGTGTGTGTGTGTGTGTGTGTGCGTGTAACCTACTTGCTGTTACTTTGTGTGCAGGCCCTCCAGGCATCCAGCTCCACAGACAGCTGCTCAATCTTCAGAGGAACACACACCTCCCTCCTCTTCAACAACTGACTGAGAAACATGGTGGTTAGAATGACTCACAAATCATTAATCCAATTTCAAACTGACTATGGCAACTATCCAAGTGCAAAACTGCTGAAGGAGCAGCTTGGCATCTGGCATCAGATTATCATTGAAAACACAAAGCCCATTGTTGCTGTATTACACTGATTTTTTGAAATCGTCCTCCTGTAAAGGCTTAACCCCATTTCAATCATAGAGCTATGGTCAACTCGTCCTTGCAGACTCATTATCTATTTAACCAAACTAATGTACTGTAAGCTAATGTAATGTTATGTTCAACTGATATTTGACATTTGACTGACAAAGACTCATAACAACAAAAACAAAGATATGTCTGTCTGTCTGTCTGTTCTTCAAGCATCTGGACAGCCATCCATCTATCAAATATCTAAATCTATTTGGTTGTTACATTTCAACTTTGGTGTGCAGTGATTAAAAGTCACAGAACTAAAGTATCTACTAATCATTAAGTTGATCTGATGGCTAATCTGTGTACAACACCATGTGCATTAAACTGGTTACACAGGTAAGAGGACAGCGACACATGATCTGACATAGGTACAGCTGTACCTTACATGATATGTTGGGCTTACTGCATACATATGATAAACAGTAGAAAAAAATATATTACAATAAAATAGAAATATTGATGATCCATCTATAGATATATAGTCACAGTCATCTGATCAGTCCTATGCGATTAGAATAAATTACTCAGAAACTTGGTGACAGGCCACAGAACAATCTGAACAAAATATACTGGAGGTTTGAAATTAATTTAAACAGCACCAAACCGTCTTGACACATTTAAAACACCTCAGAAATGCTGTATTCAGAGTTCAAGTTTAAGTTCATGTAAAAAAATGTCTTAGCACACACAGTTGCCTACCTGGTGTATTCGTAGAGTGCAGGTACAATGCTGGAGTACTGTCTTCTAATGGCCAGCAGACCTCCAATATAACCACACAGGATCAACAGCTCACTGCGGCTTCTGCACACACACACACACACACACACACACACACACACATAGTGTATTGAAGTTAACAGCATAATGGGATAGGATAAAATTAGTATTAATATTAATCCTAAAGTCATAATTGTTCTTACTCAGTCAACTTGGCCAAGATAAGACGGTCAGTTCTAATGTAACTCATCAGGTCCAGGATTGGCTGAACACTATCCACCGTCCAATCAGATCCAGTCAGCTGTTCTGGTGAGGAGGAAAATTAAAGAGAGAATTATGAAGCTTTATGAAATTTGGCAAATGTTTGTGTTGTTGACACAGTTTGCAGTGCACATGTAAGCATTAAGAAGTTGTTTTTTATTTTAAAAGGTGTATACCTGTGTAGTTAACAGTATGTATGAATGTTTTCAATTTAATACATTGCATTTTTACATCTTATTGATTTAAAAGTGCGATGTCTTCATGAAGATTGGTTTTCAAATGTAGCTCACAGATTCATGCTTTAACTGCACTGGTGTCTATGGCTAAATTGTATAGTATTGATAATACAATTTAACAAAAAAGGATACTTTAAGAATCCAATTTCATAACGGTGTTGGAAAAATATTGTTTTTAATCACACCAACACTGACGGGGTGTCAGAAAGTTAACAGTCAAGATGTACACTTATTTTGGGGTGAGCACAGGTGCAGTTTGCGTTGGTTCAGGGAGCTCACTGAACTCCCTGGTGACCATCGCCAAAAATGCATGTAGGGTTTTCAAATCAGATTTATATTTCTATAACAATGCAGAACTAATAATTTATTGTAATGCCTTTGTGTTAATCAATAAAGGGTAACTTTTATTATATTAAGTGTGTATGACTGTGACAGAGGAATCTCTCCAGAGGAAATATTTTGTAGCTCAGGGTTGATGGGGATCAAAAACGTATGTCATCATGTGTGCAGATATTACTTTAGCTCGGTAACCACACACAGATACAATGAAGTTGTCACTACCTTTGACGTGATCGATCCCTATCTGTAGGGAGTTCTCGGGTTCAGAGCTCAGCAGGTGGAATTTAACTGCTGAAAACAAATCTCCTTCACACATGGCTGCTTCTGCCAGGGCCTTACACTCCTCTAATGAAGGGAGACCGCACTTGAATGACAAACGACACATAATCATTGTCACTACAATCATCGTAATTCATAATATCATCAACATCACACATGGTGTTTCCAGACCATCACATCTAAACCATGTCTTAGTTTGAACTTACTGATCACCTACTCACCCTTTCATGTAACTGGTTGATATCAGCCGCACTTCCTGGGTAAAATGCACACAGCTTAGCCAATAAAATGTGGTTGTCAGGAATCATTTGCAGTAGGTCAGCTGAGAGCTCCCTAAATGTAAACATGGTAAAGATATAAGTGCTTTGCACAGACAACACCTTAAGCAACCACTGTAGATGTATAGCTGTGCACTTAAGCCCTAGCTCCTCTTTAACTGTAGCTCATCTGCAGTCACTCAAAGTGATGAAGTCACACAACCAAGAATATAAGTTGGCAACAGTGTTTCACCCTTAAGTTTCAAAGTCAAAGCAGATTTTGGACCTGCTAAGATTTGTTGTTTCAGCCTAAATGAGAAATTCTCATTGATAAATTATAACATCCCAGAAAATGCGCTGGTATCAGTGTTATAGTGCATTAATTGGCAAAACTGTATGGGCTTGCTGAGATTCACACGCACCACTTTTCACAATCATGTGCCATGATATAAGTCAAAAATAGATCCATACAGTCGTCTTAACACCAAACCAAATGCTGGCAGTCTCAGTTAACTCATCACATGAAGCTGGATATCAGCTGGTTGGCAGACTCTTTTGTCATAGCAACTTACAGTAAGTCATACATGCATTCACACACACACATACAGACCAGGGGAATCGAACCAGCAACCTTCCGACAACAAGACGCTGGCTCTACCCCTGAGCCACGGCCGCCCATGTACCCAATGTACATGAGCACATTCATGGTGGGGTTTGCAACATGAAGAGATCAGAATCAAAGTACTTAAAAGTAGGAAAAGCAAGTTTTTTAAAAGTAAAAACTAGAAGCCAAAATTCGACCTGTGTTAGTTGAATTACTTTCAAAGTTTCCAAAACAATGATAGAGTATTCCCTGACTGGACATTTATGGGTGGAAACATACCATGTAGGTGCGGTCATATACTTCCTTGCCAGAAGTTCAAGGCAGTATGCGGTGCTCTGATTGGCTGCCTCTCCTAGGACGAGACCCACACAGGCAGCCAACTCCAGCTCATTACCTCGGATCAGACTAGACATGGCTAACTAAAACATAACACACACATATATTAGGTCACATTTTCTTCTTATTATCATTAATGATCAGGAATGATAAAGTGGAGACATCTGAGGCTTAATCTGATATTCTTAATGTTAGGCAAAGTGTGGATACAAAAATGCAAACATACTGTGTGTAACTAACGATGACCTGTGTGTGGTGTGTACCTTGATGTTATCCACAGCTAGGTGGCAGCATGCTGCCAGGACAGAGCATCCGTCCTGAAAGTACCACTCAGCCAGTTCCTTACACACCTTATGGAGGAGACTGGACAGAAGGAGAGCAGATAGAGCCAGGGACTGTGAACAACAATATTAACTCACCAATATTCTGGGAGTCACTTGAGAAAGGAGCAACATGAATCTAAAATGTGTGTGTGTGTGTGTGTGTGTGTGTGTGTGTGTGTGCGCATGCTAAACCTCTGGTATTGTTGTCTGTTATCCACATCATTTGTCATGTGGTTGACTGGAGAACTTTGAGGTGCACGAATGTTGCCTTCACATGCTCCCTAAAAGAAAAGAATATAAGAATCATTTTTTATATTTCTCATCAATATTATCACAACCATCAACAATATTCAAGCACTTCTCTCTGTCTTTGTCTCCTGTTACTTATCCCTCCAGCCCTCCTCCTCCTGCACATATCTGTAAGTATTCATTTAAAATGTAACATCCATCTGGCCCTAAAGAAAGTGTCTGTGTCTCCATCGGTGTCTGTCCCCCGTCAGAGTGTGTACCTGTGCTATTATTAAGGCTTCCAGCAGCTGTCCTCTGCCAGTGAAGAAAGTTATAAGTTTTTTTATGTCTCCTGTGGCGACGCAGTATGGGATAGCATCATCATTGTCCTCAGCCATCAGCTGGTCAGCTCTCCTGCAACATGAGCATATTTACATTACATATGCTATTCAATATTTGTATTGACTATATTCATCATAAGATAATTCTTATATTTTTACACTTGAACATAAACTTGCAACAATATAGGTCCAAAGGTCCCTCAGATCCTCCAACAAAGGGCTTCTGCATGTGCCACGCTCACGGCTCAAGCAGAGAGGTGCCAGAGCCTTCGCTGTCGCTGCTCCACGTCTGTGGAAGCAGCTCCACGTCTGTGGAAGCAGCTCCACGTCTGTGGAAGCAGCTCCACGTCTGTGGAAGCAGCTCCACGTCTGTGGAAGCAGCTCCACGTCTGTGGAAGCAGCTCCACGTCTGTGGAAGCAGCTCCACGTCTGTGGAACCAGCTCCACGTCTGTGGAACCAGCTCCACGTCTGTGGAAGCAGCTCCACGTCTGTGGAAGCAGCTCCCTCAGGACATTAGATCTGCCCCCTCCATTTCTGCCTTCAAGTCTAGGCTAAAAACCCACTTTTACTCCCTGGCCTTCCTTTCGCCCTAACCGTTTACCTCCTGTTCTTGTTTATGTGGTGTGCCCTGTTATTGAATGTTATATTATTTTTTCTTTTGCATTTGATATTAGGACTTATGGTCACATTGTATGGTTATATTGTATTATCTTTGCTATTTGCCTTTTATTGACATTGTAGAGCACTTTGGTCAGTGTATGCTGTGTTTAAATGTGCTCTATAAATTAAACTTACTTACTTACTTACTATATACATCATAATGAAGCTATGTAAGAACCAGTCAGAGTGCAACTAATTTAATATACTGAAGTAATGTGAGCACATTTTTAAAATGAAGTCATTTCATCAGCAGTTGGAAAACATTCTGATTATGGTAATAAGAAACAATCTGAATATGAATATTGGATCCAATAATTGACACCTGGCTTTTGATACTTAAGTACATTTATTGTCACATAATTACTTTTGATACTTGATTACATTGAATACTTAAAGACTTTTACTGAAGTTCTATGTGCGTGGTTGACTTTCACTTTCACTAAAGTCATATTTTAACACCATATCTTTACTTTTACTAAGTATGACTTTCACAACACTGGTAATAACTTCTCGTTCTGTGTAGTGTAGTATGTCATTTATGCTGTCAGTGTGTCAGGAGGGGTTTGGTTCAGCTCTTCAACATGACTTACCTCTGCATGAGTTTCTTCCAGTACTTCATGGACACTCCTGGTGCTACAGATAATGCTTTCTCCCACTGAAAGAGAGAGATTAGTTATTAGTTTAATCACATTATCAATACAGTCTTTTATTCATTACATATCGACCGTTTTCTTATAATAGAGTCATTGCAGTGGCTGTGACCACATATACTTCATGCTAAGCACTGACTGGCTTGTTAAAAGCTATTGGAAAATGGCCAGATGTTAAATTTTACACCTCCTTTTTGTCTCTGCTGCTGCTGTATGCAGCTGTCTGTCTGCCCCTGCTGTAACTCTCCACTCTGTGAGCAGTCCACAATAACAGACCATTTCCATCTTTTCAGCTTCTTTCACCTCCAGCAGGCACCTGGGTTTCCATTGTGACAAGCATAGCATTTTGCTGGCTTCACTGGCTCCATGATTGCAGAGACAAAACAGAGGCCCAGGCATCAGAAACAACAGTGCTTTAATGACTGCTAGGAGACCGGTCTTAGTTTAGAGCATCTGTTTTTCCTTTGCATTTGACACAGTATAAAAGAGTAGAAAGGGACTAAGGTGGAGCCTGCAGATGTTAAATATTGAATTGGTCACAGACAGGATCACTAGTGTTGAGTCATGTGCTTATTTGCTAGAAAAATTAGTACACAAACAAACACACACATGCATACACACACACACACACACACTCCACACCTGTCCCAGCTCCACCATTAGTTCACAGTATCGTTGAATCTGTCCCAGTCTCAGATGGATGTCTGCTGCTTCTTTCAGCCTCTCCTCTTTACTAGGAGCTCCGATACCCCCTCCAAATCGAGACATCTTGACTATAGTGAGCTCCTGGGCTTCAGACTGAAAGAAATAGAACAAGAGGATGAAATAAAAGTGAAGGCAAATATTCAAAATGGACTTTGGTTGAATAGAACTAGTTAGTCTGTGAATAAGGGTTAGCTCGAAAGCCAAAGTCCACCTGCAGTTGGTGGGCAGATACTATAAAAACCAGCAGTCAGGATGTTTGTTGTAGAGGTGGACATGAATGGCATCAGTATATTTTTTAATCAGTGTGGGCCCAATGTAGTCCTGTAATTTTTATCATAAGCCCTTCATCATATTTATATGATTTTGCTGTTTTATGTAGTCCACAAAAAAAAATCCTGAGCCGGAACTTTTTCCTATGACGTCAGTGTTCGTGGTTCGTGCCGTGATAGCGCCTTTTCCCGCTAGTTCCACACATTAGCCTCCTCGCGCACACCGTGCAGAAGCATGCACCTGGTTGTCGGAGCTTTCGGCACCGCCTCCCGAAGAGCTTTCCATCGCTACCCACCTCTTCTAGCCAAGCCCAGCGCCATTTGTTCTTAAAGCCTGTGTCCACGTCTTTAGTGTCTTCCCCTGGCTTCATGAATTTGCGGTCCACGTCAACAGCACGTGGAGCGACTGCTCTCTGGATCAATCTGTGTGGCCAAGGCCCGCCCCACCGTATTTCTGATGGGCTAGTAGACCTGTCCTTAGTGTGATTGAGTGAAAGCTGCGCCTCTGTGAGATCCAGAGAACTGTATGTTAGATCTCTGGGCAAACCCCATTTCTTTTTTTCTTTCTCGCAGTCACGCCGGAGCTCCGGCACGGCACCGGACTGCAATCAGCCCTGAGTCCAGTTGCTTTTATGCTTTTTTGTTTACCTACCCTGGGACAACAGATGCAATTATTTGCTATCTTACTCTGGTGCAATTACTTTTTATAGTGCACTGTCCCTGTAAAAATAAACAATACAAATAAAAATACATCAAAAATAAATATTTTGTAACATGCTTGTTGTTATTTCTGGCCAGATCACTCTGCAGAGCTTTGTCAGGGTCAGGGTCAGGGTTAGGGTCTTTAGTTTTTCCATCTTTACTGCTGAAAACAAGTATACCTATGATTGAATTTAATCTAACAACATTGGAGAAGAAAGCAGCAGACTCTGAGACGATCACTGCCCATGGCACCTTTTCAACACTCTGACCAGCTGGAGCGCCTCTGGGACGACACCTGAGATGGAAGCCCTGCTAATCCAGCTTGGTTTGAGGCTGCTCATGGCTAATGTCCAGTCCCAGGAAAAGGAAATGGACAAAATGGGACTCCAGCTGGCCAGACAACAGGAAATCAGAGACTGTTGTCCCCACAGAGACCTGTCCCCACCACAACATCCAGGATCAAGCTGCTGCACTCGCCGGGCGGACCGTGTTCAGAGCCGACAGAGTGCAGGACTACGGCTGGATGAGGTGGGGTGGACTCTGTGTTTGTAACGTAGATGCTTGATGCTCACACTCATTCAAGTTATTTGCAAATGTATGCACTGCTCCTTAAGTGAAATAGAGAACTCTTAATTCCACTTCTCTGGCTCAGTGTCTGCTGCAAACCTTAGCTCACAGAGTGCTCTCTCACGATGATCTGTATAAGAGCTACGCACCGTTTTAAACTTGAGCAGGTGTTTCATGTGCATCACTCCTTTGCTGTAGCTGGCTGGTAGCAGTGAGTCATCCTGGCCGTTGATGACTGACACCAAGTCCCACACGTTACTGCTGCCTCCTGGAGGCTGGTGCAGGATAATACAGATGTATTCAGAAACACACAGAGAACACACATGCAGCATGCACACACAGGATCTGACAGACACAAGTTAGACTTATTAAACTGATCTACAACATGCCATACCTTGTTAAAGGCTCTGTTATTGTTGCTGTGAATGCAGTGTTCCACCACATGCAGCGATCAATGATGACAAAGTTTTAAAGACATAAAGTGAACTGGGAAAGATGGTTGGGAATGCACTTGTACACCTTCTGTTGAGTATTTACAGTTCAAATCAAACCTGAAAATTCTTATTATCCGAACACAATGATTTCTACACGTCCTTTTAGTGTAGAGGAGCTGTATCAAGGCCTTTTCTCTTCTAATCTCTGTGTTTAATGTGCATTTCCTAACCCTAACCCTAAACAAACATGAAGAGTGTGCAGGAGAGAGCCATCTGTTGACTTACCTTCAAATTACATTCAGAAGTCAAACATTTAAAATGAGCCTCTTGCAGAATGAACAGAGCTGCACTTATGGTTAACCTCTAGGCTATGGACAATGTGTAACATGACTGAAGTAATGTCGATTAACCTCTGAATGTTTATGTTCACAATCTACACACAGATAGTTTGTTCTTAGCTATGAGAGCTCCTTGCAAGTGAACATTAAGAACGCTGCATTACTAATATATCAGATACATGTAAGTGACTTCCATGTATCTTACTTTGCTCTGAGATTTCAGAAGAAAATAAAAGCCTGAAGTTGCCCTTAAAGGCCAGCAGAGGGAGAGAAAAACAAAGTTAAGCAATGGAAGCTAGATGGAATAGATTTATGTATTTATTTGTATCCTTAATGTATTAACTCAGTGGTGTTGTGGATACCAGGTTTTGAAAAGGAAGAAGAATGTGTGGACTAAAACATGTGGTATTTCTTCTTCTGCTGTATTGATTTTGATCGTTTGTTTTGAAACTGTCCCTAATGAGTTTAACAGTGTTACAGGAGTACAATGCAGACCAGTATACTGCTTTTAAAAACCCAGTGCCTATATTACCCACAATGCCACTTAGCAACTGAGTGACGCCACTCGATGCAGAAAGGCAGTAGCAGTAGTTGCCCTTTAACATCAGCAATCATAAATGAGAATTCAGAACATAGCTACCGAAAAACATTCAGAAAACCAGCGCAGTTTCTTGGCCCTGATGTCTAAGTTCAGTTTATCCAACTCCTGCTTGATGTCTCGGGACACTTTCCCACAGAGCAGCGGGGGAGAGCCAGGAACCATCGCTGTGTCTGCAGAAAGCACACAGCCAGCATGCTTAAATGAGGTTTCAGAACAGAGTGCTGTGAAATAGAAGAGATGAGGAGTTTGTTCTCACCTGTGTTTCCTATGATCTTCTCCCAAGGCTGCTCGGTGAGGATGTTGAGCAGCAGTGGAGAGATGAGGGGTGTGAGAGACCACAGCCTCACT
This sequence comes from Lagodon rhomboides, assembly GCA_039737535.1. Taxonomy (NCBI): domain Eukaryota; kingdom Metazoa; phylum Chordata; class Actinopteri; order Spariformes; family Sparidae; genus Lagodon; species Lagodon rhomboides. The sequence goes on from CM077786.1 coordinate 433,409, forward strand.
GTGCTGTCCCTGCTACAGCTGGCCATGGTGAACGGACGACTCTGATGGCATGTCAAACCTACAGACACGTGCACAGCTTTGTAAGTACTTGTCTTCAGACAAGTAGCAGGTAGAGGGCTCAGGTACATGAAACAAAACTTGTTTACTGTATGTTATAATTTGACTGTACAACACTTCATGGAACTTTTTCTAAGTTTTTATTGCCTTTTTACAAAGTCATTCATCACACACTGTAGGTGACCGCCCAACGTGTATCTGCAGTAATGATAGCTTCATAGTTTGTTTCGTTCCATGATTCTGTCTTACCATAGACATCAGCTCCGTGGTCATAGACTGTATCTAGACATGTGCCATCTCTTGTGTCCCACACTCGGATTGTATAATCCCAAGAACCTACAAAAAAACACAACATTTCACAACGTCAATGCAACACACTCTGACAGGACAGTCCCATCACTTTAATGTGCAGTCTTTTGTACACCATACACCTGCCAGTAAAACACCAGCATCCTAAAGTACAATACCATACGTCACATATAGAACTGGACTGTGAATCCAAAAAATTTAAAATGTCCTCCTTCTTAAATGCAATCAAATTTGTATCTGTAATATTGTTATCGGCTCAATGCACAAGTAGATCACAATACATGAGTAACACCTGCCAGCTGTCAGCTGTAACATCTGTCAGCTGAATGGTTGCAGAGATTTCAAGATGTTTAAACGGGCAGTTTAAAATCATGGAGGAAACTGTAAAAACATTCCATACTAAATGCAGAGATTATATGTGTTGAAGAAGTAAATTACCTCTTTTAGCTGCAGCTAACATTAACCATGAAGGTAATTAGGGCCCGAGCAGGTCAACCTGCAAGGTCCCTATTGTTTTTGTAGTAACGACTTTTTGTCCCAAATCATCGCATTTTTCGCTGCCTGAACATACCCCAAAACTCACCAAACTTGGAATATACTTGGCAAAAAATTTCATAATCTATTGTCGTCCTGAATGTCCACCACTAGGTGGCACTATAATCAAGGAAACTGCATAACGGCTTATAACTCCCATATAGTTTATCGCACATTCAAAAACCTTAGATCCACACCATCCCTGAATTGTGCTGAATCTTGTGATATAGGCCACGCCCATTTCCGCTTCCATTTTTTCCCGTTAATTCACAAAATGTCGCAAACCAACTTTTTCGAACTCATCCCAGGCAATTTCACCGATTTGCACCAAACTTTGCGCACAGCCTCTGTGGACACTCGTGACAATAAGTTATCAAAAGAATTTTGATATTCAAAAAATACTCAAGTTATTAAATAACAACTTCCTGTACATTTTGCTCAAAACACAAAGTGTTGTATATCTCCACATTGGTATGTCTGAATGACATGAAACTCAAATTACGACTTCTCCATGAGTCCCTAAGAATCTGTGCCAAATTCTGTGAAAGTCAGCCTCAAGGAGGCGCTTTAATCGCAAAATAACCAAAGAAACACTTTGCTGCCATGATTCACCGATATGTACGAAAATCAATGAGCATGTATAACATGACCAAATGCACAAAAAATTCTCTTGGACCAATAACCCAAACCCAACAGGAAGTCAGATACTGTCACTGTACAGGTCACTTTTAGCGATTAAAGGGGCCCGCACACCGCCCAGACTCAAACCAAGGCCAACTGCCTTTATCGACCACTCCGTTGCCTCCCGTCTGATCCGTTCGGCAGAAAAGTTGCATTAAAACACACCGGCTCAACTACTGCCAGCTCTGTTCTGTGCCTGCGCGAGATGCAATACGTCTCCTAAACATCAGGTGGCACTAGTTTCATGCCAGTAACCCAAAACATGAAAACAGGAAATGACAGGAACAGAGTGCGGACCATAGCTCATCAAAAACAAAGCACGGTGGTCCCTCTTCCACCAGGGCAATCAGCCGCTCTTCAAAGTCCTCGGTCCACACAGTCATGGCTTCCAAAAATATGTTGGTTTATCCCAAAAATAACAAACGAGTGTTGTTTGTAACTCTGCGCCATCTCTGTTAATGTGGTTTGTTTGCCATCGTCACTTCCGCCGCCCCTCCCACACGCCGCGCTGATTCACTAGCACACCGCCAATCAGAATGGTCACTGAACAGCGAGTATCCGATGGCGTCCAATCCTCAGACGGCCAACTCGCTCAGACTTTGCCAGTGGAATCGGCCCAGATGCCATCCGCGTGCTTCTGAAAGCTTCCAACACAGCTGAACACACCAAACAGAGTTGTTCCCAAACTCGTCCGACTTTCTCCAAACGCTTCAGACGTCCGATGTTTGGGCCAGTGTGTGCCGGCCTTAACATGTTGGACACAGGAAATGACATTTAACCCCTTCCTACACTGTCCCAAAGACGGACAGTTAAGACATGCATACACAATAACCGGGCGATGAGGCCGGGTATGCAGCACGCCCCGATGGCAACACACGCCGCAAAGCGCGTGGACGGCAAGGGCCCATTCATCGCTGCTTGCAGCTTTAATTCTTTTTACTGTTGATGTGATATACCGTAGGAAATGTCAGCTGGCTATAGCATCACATTTATCAGCATTTACCAACCCAGAGTGCAAAAAAAGTTGGAATGCTGTTTAAAAAATAAATGAAACAGAATGTGGTAATTTGCTAATCCCTTTTTATATGAACTCAACTGAAAACAGTACAAAGACAATATATCTAATGTTTTATCTCAACAACTTCAGAGAATTTTTTTTATTTTTACTCTAAATTTGACGCAGCAACACGTTTCAAAGAAGTTGAAGGATGAGCAACAACAGAATGTGAAAGTTGTGGAATGCTCCAAAAACACCTGTTTGGAACATTCCACAGGTAAACAGGTTCATTGGTGACAGGTGATAGTATCACGTTTGGGTATGAACGGAGCATCCTCAAAAGGCTCAGTGGTTCGAAAACAAGGATGGGGAGAGGTTCAACATTTTGTCAAACACATGATTGAAGAAAGGAGATTACACATTTTTACACAGTATTACCTTTTTTTTTAAACCAGGGTTGTACAAACATCCACAAATTCTGTAGCTGTGCCTTCTCTTGCCATCCATCTTTCAGCTTAAACAGGAGGTAAACACATCCATGAAACCCTGTATATGAAGCCCAGTATCTCTAGCTGTGACCAGTTTGATGACCATGTCTCTGAAATCATTTGTATGCAGTAAGGTGTGGACTAGTGTTGTGATGTTAGATACATGTAGAATACGGTGTTATAATATGAGGGTGCAGGTCTTCCAAGAAGCCCTTTTTGAGCTTTAAGCAAACCTGAAATTCCAAAGTATATTTTGCACTTAACACTGAGGATTACAGACAAGACATTTTTGCAGTTTCCTACAGCTGCCATTAGATGTTACTAAAGAGGCGTATTTTACTGTCAGCACCTTTAGCATTACTGATGCAGTCAGTAGGAGTCATAAGAGTGTAACTTTTAAATCACTGTAAGTCTTATTACTTATTTCCTTATCAAATGTTACATTGCATTTTATAGAGGTTACCATAGAGTACTGATACATATAGCAAAGTTTTAGATGTAGGCACCATCTTTCTTAGCATCAGGCGACTGTGACAAAATCTAACTGAAATGTTTCTCTGACAGCAGAGCTACTTGCTTCTTAGTTCCCTTCATGCAGCTCTCTTATACAATTTTACAGAGCCAGTCGGTACTACACATAAACCCCGAACCCACCCACATCATAGACATGGAGGTCACTTTCTCTGTGCTCTGTTACTTTGTGAGGCATTGTAAAGATGGTGACAGCTGTTATGTCACTGGAAATCAAAAATGTCAGTATACAGTATATTGACACAACAGCAGTTTTTGAATTGTCTCTTGGCCTGTGTGGAGTTCACTGGATAGACAAACAAGAACACAAGTAGATCAACAGTATAGACAATGACGATGTGCTGATCATAAACATGTTTCTATAAAAGCAAACAGTTAGAAAATCAAGCAGTACATGTGGTGGCATTACCTGAAATGAGCAGGTAGGGAACCTCTGTGTTCCACATCAAGCCTCTGACTGGAGCTTTATGACCACCCAGCACATTGATACATGCATCCTGTGTGTAGTCCCATATACGAACAGTACTGCACAGACAGACACAGATGGAATATTTTTTGAATTAATTAGAAATGATGACCTCAAGGACTAATGTCTGTTTTTTTTAACCATATAAACTGCAGGTGTACTAAACCAGCTACAAGGAGCTTTCATTTGCTGTTTATTCCGGCAGCCCCTGTGGACAAAGGTGGTATGAGCCCTGCACCTTATGTCCCACTTACCTCAGCACTTTATTTTATTTACCTCAGTATTGTATCTTATTTAATAAATGTTTAAGCTTGTTATTGTTTTTTGCATATTGTATATAGTACTTTATTGTTTCTTATTATTTCTATATTTGCCCTTATATTTTGATTGTACTTGTACTTGAATGTACCTGCTGCTATGATGACCTAATTTCCCCTCGGGGGTTATCTATCTATCTATCTATCTATCTATCTATCTATCTATCTATCTATCTATCTATCTATCTATCTATCTATCTATGAGCACCACCACCTCCTATCATAATGGTCTTGATCTAGCTAGCATGTGTATAATGTTGTCCTCAAAAAACTCAAACATTGATTTACAGTAATAATGAAAAGAGACTAAGGATCTTTCATATCGTGATATTTTCCAAACTCACTGCAGAGTTTCCATTCCATTAAGTTTTTGAGAAGATATACATTACATGCTTTGTAAATGCTAATAAATACCTACAGGCTGTTAAAACACAATGTCTATATTCTGTCATTCACACATTTTTTTGTATATGCATTATGTTTAATATTTGTATTTGATCCCTTGTTCTTGTTTTTGCACCTTATCATCTGCTGCTGCAGTAAAGCAGAATGTCCACCTCATCTTGAAAAGCCTGCATTGCTTTAGCCCTCTGTGTCTGCACTCACCCATCATCTGATCCAGAACATAATATCCCCTCTCTGAGTGGAGACCAGCGAACATGGAATACTTTAGCTAAGTGCCCAGTGAAGACCTTCAGAGGCTGATCAGAGCTGGTGGCCAGGTAGTACACACGGACATTCTTATCCTCACAGCCTGTCGCGATCATATCCCTACAGAGAGCGAGAAAGGCAGGAGGTTATGTATAAAACTGTGGCCATGTGTAAGCAACCACCAGATGACACAACACTTTTATTTTGACACTATTAATCCGCTTGACAGAACAATAGTTAAAAGGTCTGCCAGTCGTATCCTTTCTAATGCATAGTGACTACCCCATTGAGAAGATGGCCGATGTATTGAGGTCTTACTTGTTGTTCTGGCTCCAGTCACATCCAAATACAGCAGCAGGATGTTTGTACTTGTGGAGAATTTTACCATCAATGGTCCGGATGATACTGTTGTCAATACAATAATAAATAATAAATCTTCTATGAAGAACACATATCATGCTTTCCTTTATAACAGAACAAACTCTTGTCAGAAAAGAGGTTTAGTAGAAAAGATGAGAATTTACCAGAATCCATCTCCACTACAGGTAGCAATCCTCTTAGAATCCTTATGGCTCCATGATATACAGAATATACCATTCTTACCATGCTGGGGGATGACAGAGAGGTATACATTTTTAGAGGGACAGTTCAAAAATTTAAATTATAATGAAAATCATCTCCTCCCCCCATGCAGATGGAAAGTCAGGTAAAGTTTCATAGTCCACAAAACATTTTTGGAGAAACACTTAAAGGCTCCGTTTCTCTAATTGGTATGAAAACAACACTTCAATTCTTTTAAACTGTCAGTACAAAATCATGGTGACAACAGCTACATTTGAACTAATAATCTGGTGATTTTCACACAGACTCAGTATTACAGAGAGTTTGGACTGATGGTCAAAGTAACCTCATTAAAGCGAGTGATGATCTTTCCTTTCCTGACATCCCAGATGAACGCTCCATTACGAGACGTCGCCCCTGCAATGCAGTTCAGGTCTCCTTCAAAACACACACCGACAGACAGGTCATCAAGTTTCACATGATGATACACTTTACTGAGATGTTGTTGTTGTGTCACAATAAAGCATGTTTAAAGCATTGTCAAGCGTTTCCAGCACTTTAGGATGAATTACAATGCATTTTGCAATGTAAACTGCATTTTTAATTCTAAATAAATATCAATATATATATCAGTCATTTTTTGGGCAGCCCCCTAAAAGTTTTCTTTTGTCAGTTTTCTTTCCCTAGCTGTTACAGAGACGAAGGGCGGCGTGAGGCCGGGTCAGTCTGCTGGTTGTGTTTATTTGCTTTTTTGCTTGGTTCAAAGGTTTCACACACCATTTTTTGCATGTGCTACATGCATGCATGAGCTTGTGTGTGTGGATGTGTGGAGTGAATGTACCTGGAGCCCAGGACAGGGAGTAGACCACTCCTTCATTGCCGGGGGAGGTGTAAACAGCTGTTAGTGTGTTTGTGTCCCAGATTTTGATGGTTCCATCAAAACTAGCGGTGGCCAGCAGGTTGGGATCATCTGGCTTAAACTTACAGTCGAATATAGTCTCTACATGACCCTGGAAACAAGATAAAACACAGAAAGAGAGTCCCCCACAAGTTAAGTTAACACATAGCAGGATATGTTCTGTTATTGGTTTGTCCATTCAGTCATGTGAGAGCCTGTGTTGACTTTACAAAGGATATTATAGAATACCAAGTCTCGTAGAAAGTCCCACTTCTTGGCCCCCATGTCATAGAGTCCCACCCCTCCATCCATGAAACAGCACACAGCATGGCCAGGAGGCAGAGAGAAGGACCGGTTCTGTGACAGGGTTGGGGGAGGTACTGCCTCACTGGTGGAACTGGTGTGCTGACTTTTACTGGGAGAACAGGAACTCTGTGCTGTAGAGAGAGACAACAGTGTAGAAATCTTAAAGAAGAGAATCCTTACAGTTCTTAACAGTCAGTCTCAAGCTTATTTCAGCTACAGAGTGATGCTGAGCTCATTAAATGAAGACAAGTACTGCTGGTCTCTAACCCACACGGCTTACATTCAAGAAGAAAAAACACAAGCATATTCCAATTTCCTCTGTTGTGTTTTGGTGGCCAACACACACACACACACACACACACACACACACACACACACACACACAATTGAGTAAAAGTAAATTTATATATCCAATTGCCAATAAAAATAAATGAATAAAAAATGCATTTATTTGGCTCTATCTGCAAAGAGACTAGTAACTAAAGTTATCAAATAAATGTAGTGGAGTAAGAAATACTAGATTTGCCTCCAAAATGTGGCGGAATGAAAGTAGAAAGGAGCAAAAAATGGAAATACTCAGTCCAAGTACTACAAAATTGTTCTTAAAAATAGAGAACATGAGGGAATGTACTTTGAATGTAGACAAGCACTTGTTGTTAAGATGCACAAATCTGAAGATGTGAATTTTGTGTAAATCATCTTGGTTTTACCTTTCTTGGCAAGAGGGGAGTTGAGGACATGCAAAGCATGAAATCCAGTCTTTTTCAGTTTAAAGCTGTCCAAAGGAGTGGAGCGAGACACATTCCACACCCTCAACACTCCAACCTGGGAGTCTGACAGACAGACAGACAAACACAAATAAGTAAAAACACATCGAGGTCTCTTCCATAATGCATATGTGATGAATATTTTTCTTGGTCATTAAACTTGTCCTCTCAAAACACATGGGTGGTATTACTATGAACTCCATGTGCTATCTTAAAACACAATATATCATTTCTGCTGTTAGGGTCTCCTGGTCAAATCAGAACAAAAGACATTTGATGAATGTTGTGTGGGGAGCGCCAATCGGAGCTTATAGCTAGAAATATGCCTGTTTGGGGCGAATATGTCACAGTGCTACTGTGGCAGTCTTGTTTTTTTCTGTTTTCTGAGTTCAGCTCTCCTTATCTGCGGCGGCAGCAGCAGCAGCAGCAGCAGCAGCAGAGTGAATCACCCGTCGGCTTTATCCACCTGGTCTCTCCACCGCTTCAGCGCTAGGTTATTACATCCCATACGGCGACTTCAGAGTGCCACTCTTTAGTGTTTTTGTGACACTGGGTATTTCGTGTTTTCAATATTTTTGCCATTGCGCTAATACCCTTTGTCTTTGGCTCCTGCAGAAATCTCCAGCGCAGTTTCTGCGAGCCGACTCCAGTCAACCTTGCCTGCCTGCCTGCCTGCCTGCCTGCCTTCAAACTTGGTTTTCGTGTCTACATTACCCTCCGGAGATCATAGTTTGTAAAAATAAATCCTTTCTCACTACTTCCTCTCTCCGTTCTCTGCTCTTGGGTCCTAACAAAACCCCCACCGTAACAGAATAAACACACACAGAAGTAACGCCAATTAACACAGATGATCCTGCGGTCACATTGGCATGAGAAATGCCACACTTGTGGTGAACACACTATTAAACAACCACCATTGCCAGTGAAAATCTATTGATGTGACTCGGGCACGAATGTTCACAGATGAGCTAGTGTTTTAAAGTTTTCTCCACGTTATGTGTAGTCTCACTTCCTCACTCTCTGACTCTCTCCTGGAAGTTAAAGCCACAGGCTACCAAATGAAACGCACCATTACCTTGTGGATTTCTCTGGTTTGAACATTTTCGGAAACATCTGGAATAATTTGAGAAGACAACTCAAAGTATAGAACGAAGGTCGAGTCGTATTTGGCATTTTAATGCAGAAATCTTACATGGTCATATGATACAAAGTATTGTGGTTTTAGGGTGCCAAATGTACTTAATGTGCCAGTTAGGATCCATCTATACACAGACAGAGGGCATTGTGGCAGCCATATGTCTCACATACCAGCAGGTCCAACCTGTAGCGTTAAACATTTAAGCAATATTACCCTCGAGGGTGTGCTTTAACGTCATTTGAGCACGACAGTGATGCGGTCAGGACTGAGGCACTTGTGCCTGCGGGTAATATTGTGATTATAATACCAACAAAAATAAAATGTATACTCAAAATATATCCACGTTGACGGACAATTTGCTCTCAGATTTAAAAGTTTTTTGTGAGTGTGCGTCGCGTTTCCATGGAAACACATGGGGTCTGACTAATAACTGAAACAAAATCAGTCCCGTCAGTTACTCATATGTGTAATGGAACGTAGTTTACCACTACAGCAAGTAGTCCAACCCATAGTAACGACCTAGCAACGGAAAGGATTTTCTAAACACATGGGGTCTGACTAATAACTGAAACAAAATCAGTCCCGTCAGTTACTCTTATGTGTAATGGAACGTAGTTTACCACTACAGCAAGTAGTCCAACTCATAGTAACGACCTAGCAACGGAAAGGATTTTCTAAACACATGGGGTCTGACTAATAACTGAAACAAAATCAGTCCCGTCAGTTACTCTTATGTGTAATGGAACGTAGTTTACCACTACAGCAAGTAGTCCAACCCATAGTAACGACCTAGCAACGGAAAGGATTTTCTAAACACATGGGTCTGACTAATAACTGAAACAAAATCAGTCCCGTCAGTTACTCTTATGTGTAATGGAACGTAGTTTACCACTACAGCAAGTAGTCCGACCCATAGTAACGACCTAGCTACAGAAAGGATTTTCTAGTCCCAGATGAGTGAACTCTGAGCTGACGTTAATGTTTTATCGAGGTCTCGTAATTTCACGACCTAAATCAATCCTGCACAGATAAACAGAAAATGCTTATTTTTATCGCCCAAGTTATAGCAAATATAATATTTTTTATAAAACAATAGTGTCTCTCACAGCGAAGGGAACAGGCTCGGCCCGCTCGGTGAAACGGGACACTTTATTCTATGAATGTGACTTTGGCAGCTGACAGGTGGTTTGTGATTGATTTTCATGATTAATAAATAACATTTCTAAATAATAATAATAATGATAAAATACTCAGCTCGGACTTGTTTCATTTTTATCTTATTATTATCTAATTATAAAGAACAGAGACGTTCCAGATTTATCACTTTATTTACCACAAATATTTCCTCATCTTCCTCCATCCATTCATCCAAACTGAGACGCCAAATAAATCAAAATTAACAACAAACCGATCCATTTTGTAGCTTATTTTTCCTCCGTTTCCTGCTCCAGCTCTGACAGTTACGATGTTGCCATGGAGATACAATGTTGTCACAGACTTGGCGGAGTAATACTCTGAGTAACGAGTCAGGCGTGCTGTCATGCTGATTTGAGCACGGTCAAAATGTGTTGTTGACCAATCAGATTGCTCGGTCGGAACTACTTGTTGTATAAATGACGATGACACATCCCCCACAGAATATACACACAGTCTTTACCTCCGGTGATGAACATGCCTGGTGCAGAGGGGACCCAGGCCAGACACTGAACTGATGCAGCAGCTGAGGGGAAGCAGAAGGACGTGATACAAGCCAAGGCCTCGCTGTCCACCAGCCTGATACCATTATGGAGATTAGACACTGTGAGAGAGAGGATATGTTCATCATTTAGTTATCATAGTCACACAGATTGTTAGAACCAGCAACTGAATGAGTTACATGAATAGACAGGATTCACTGGTTTGAATGCTAGCACGTTATTTTATGGTACTAATTTTGTCACACTCAGCACACACTAACAACTGCTGTAGTACAAAACATGAAGCTTCTTTATTCATCTATTTTGGGTGTCTTATTGTCTTATGTCTTGTTTTAATTTCAAATTCATTTTTCTTTTCAGGATAAAGTAGTCTACTCAGTTAACATATGTAAGTGGCACATATTCTAAATTTTTAAAGAAAGAAATGCTCTTCCATCTTCTTTGTGTATATTTGTTTACATTTTGGTGAACCATAGAAAGTCAGGCAGCGTTGGCAGCTACCACTTACAGTTGGTAGTGAAATTGTGAATTTACGGAAGACAATCAGTCATTTAGGTTTCAAGGTTCTTCCTTAAGGGCAGGAGAAAAACTCATCAATGGATCGAATTTGGGATGGGCGCTGGACACAAAAAATGAAGTGCAACAATGACATGTGAAAGCTGCATGTGGTGGCTGTCAGGGAGTTAAAGTATCCTGAAGGAGTGGTGGGACTGTGCTTTCTGTTGTCACCAGTGAAATTCATCGTAAAGAAATGGGGACAAACTGTTTGGGGTTTTTTTGTCTTTGTCGTTCAACCTCAGTTAGCACAAACCCAAACCGCACACCTACAGCAGTAAGGAGTAACTGCCACACCTGGTAGTCCTTTCAGCCTGAGGTATATTCCTGAAGGCTGTTTTGCTTGTGTTTTTATGATTGTGGCATTTAGTGTGTTAAGAGAATGCATAGAGTTGTTTATGCATTCATTAGACTAATAAGGCTAAGAGAGAGAGTATGAGTTTATGTGTTTTGGAGGAGTAGCAGTCAACTCTTGCTGGTTTCTACAATCTTACCAACCCCAGCTTTAATCGCACATTACATTACACGTTAATTATCAAAATACTCTTATTGTAGAAAAGACGCCATTTTAAAATTGGGTCAGCCAGCATTTACTGTATGTCAGAATGTTGAAAGTGGTATTTCAGGACAGTTTGGAAACAGCTGAGTCTGAGCCCTGACTTTGATACTGAAAGAATTGTCTTAAATCTCATTTGTGAGATTTCTACATGATATCTATTAATGAACATGGACCTGCTGGAAAGGATTACTGGCAACAGGCTGTGAGATGTCTGTGTGTTCTGGTGAATGAGTTATGAAAAGACTAACATGAATTACATCAATTGGTTTGAAGGATAAATAGTTTGTCCAACCCAGTAAATAGTCTGTTGACAAAAGGTCCCACTCCAGAGCACTGACTGGGTCCTCTTCATCCGTCCCCTCTAATGACTCTGGACGCAGCACGTGCTTTTGGCTTTTGCTCCCTAAACAAGACAGGACAGACAGATTCATGAAGATGTGTATGTTTACATGCTCACAGAACCTGAAGAGAGAAGTAGTGACATGAAACTCATAGTTAGGAGTATATGCTGCCAGGAAATTACTGCCAATTATACAAATGTACGAGTAAGAATGTGTTTGAATGAAATAGAATTGAATGAGTTGAGGAAAAAATCCACACCTGGCTGGAAAATAGACAAACTTCCATCTGTGTGTCCAAACACCAGTTTGCCCTTTTTGGTGGGGTGCCATCTGAAGAGACAGATATCAGACAGGAAGGAGTGCGCTTCTTTATGCACTGTGACCCCGGGGTCCGGACCGCCATAGACCCAGATATACAGTGGACCACGCTGGGAGACAAATGCCACCCCGTCAGCTGAGTTCCAGCACCAACTGACTGACGTGGGGACACCTGAAAGAGAAGAGGAGACGCTGTGATACTCGACAGGAGGTTAGGACATTACAATAATCTAACCTAAACCACTCCAGTGTGCCCATAAAACCTGGTGTAGATCATCCATCGACCTTTAGTATTGTCCAGTCTTGCGACAGCCTTTTGTTCTGCAACGTTCCATACGATGAGCAGGTTATCAGCAGAGGCTGACGCAAACAGATCAGGGTTGTCAGGACACCAGCTGATGGCTGTAATGGTCTTCTTGTGTTCTGACATGATGGATCTCAACTTAAATTCATTATACTGCTGGTCCAACTACAACAGGGAGACAGAGAAAATGACAAGCAACTTAACAAAGGAAGATAAACAGCTCGAATTTGGCCCTGTGGTTGGTTAAACATAAATTCTGTGGCGACATGATAATATGAAACCTCTCAGCAGTTGTTATTACAAAAATTGCAGCACAATATCTGTGGGGTCTCTAGTCTATCAAAACAAAACAGAACATGTCTGCCAAGTGTTTTGTGGGGAGAGCTGGCTGGAGCGGGGTGACCTTCACTGTCAGCTGTTTAGGTACTGTAATGCTGTCTACTGACAGGAGGTGGGGGGGGGGGGGGAGTCAACCACAGTCTGTGGTGAGTGCTGAGTTTAGTCAGAGGTTGACCTAATTCATACACAGGGACACACATATCACATGTGCGTGCTGTTGCTTGCTAGTTTACAGTTAATGTACACGAGAATAATGGCTGTAGTAACGTAAGGTGAATAATCACTTTACTGACCACACTGTTAAACAACCACCATTGCCAAAGAAAAGCTATCTACTTGATGTTCGCAAACGAGGCAATGTTTTAAAGTCTGTATATTTAGGGGCGGCTGTGGCTCATCTTAATGCAGAGTTGCATTCATTACATATTTTAATTTAAAGGATTTTAGTTCAGTGATTCAGTTCTGTCCTGAACTGTGGACTCTACAAACAAAAGGACTAAACCAAGAAAACAATTACAAGGAGCTAAAAGGTTGCAGTGCGCTGTGTGTTAAAGTTTTAGTAATTCTGCTTGAAGATTGGGGTTTATCACCCTGTTCTATGAATACACTGTGTGGGGTTTACAGTATCCAGAAAACATGTCTCTTGGCTTTACTGCTGGCACACAATGTACAAGTACACACACACAAAGTTCACCTGGTAGATGTATATAGCCAAAGTAGCACAGTAGGCAAAGCGGTCTCCACTAGCAGCACACACATCTTTATTCCAGGGCTGACAGCCTGCTGCTAGCAAGCCCACCTGCTTCACTTTGGCCATCCTCACCTGGAGACACACAAACACACGAACACACTAGTCATGTTGTATTTAAGTCATTTCACAATCTTTTAGCATTTCTTCTGTCTTTATTTATCATTCTGTTTAGTGTTTAGTTGTTATGTAGCTATGTATTTGTAGACAAGCAAGTCTTGACTTTACAACTTTGAATTAACTTACTACTTACTACTCTCTACACATCATGAATGAAATGTATCTTTAAACAGTATCCACAGATCATTTGTCAGCTGAGACACTAACCCCATTCCCACAGGAGAAGCCACATTAACGCTGCAGCGGCGGTTCGCCAATTCTCCGCCGATGTTGATTCACACAGAGCGAAGCAGCTCCGCCTTAAAGAAGAACAGCTGTGAATTCACACAGAGAGCCGGCGCTGCGGCTCCTAAAGAGGCGTGACGGTACACGTCATGATGATGACGTCGGTGTGTTTTCAAGGTGTTTCCAGGTGTTTCCCGGTGTCCCCCCTGTCAATCTAAACCCGCTGACAGTTTATAATCCTATGGATGCTGTTATAATGTGTAGTGATTGAGATCCTGACCCACCAAACATCCTGGAAAGTGACAAAGTTATGTTTTTTGCTCTAAATTACATAATTAAATAACCTCCATCAGTAAACTGGACGCTGTCTGACTCTGTCACTCGCGGGGACGGAGGCTGTTTTCTGGGGGAAAGTTCACTGAAGTCTCGGTCTGGAGGTCTGAAGGTTGCAGTGATTTATTTTCATCACAAACATTTGGTGAGTTAAAGTTTTTTGCCGGTGACAGACGCCGTTTTTCGGGCAGAAATGTGACGAAGAGTCAGTCAGACAGACAGGAGGACAGACGCTTATCCACGTATATCTGCGGTATTCTTTTCCTCATATAAGTTGCCAAAGACAGTTCCAGTTGCTACGTTACTGTTGTTTGGTCCTGTAACGTTGCTTTGTGGGACATTTCTCTGTATTCAGTTGAGTGAAGGACCTGTGTAGTTAACCGACCGTCCGATCGACACGCCCTCGATACGCGCAGCCGGCTTATCCAATCACACTGGTTCGGTTCGCCAAAAATCTGTGCACTAAAGCCGCACCCAAACGCCAGTGTGAATGGGGTTACTAACTGGCTGTGTTTTGTATTAGCGGTCGACTGATATGGTTTTTTCAGGGCCGAAACTGATATGCATTATTAGAAATGAAAGAGACTGAAAACTGATCAAACTTTTGGAGGTATACATTGATACTAAATTCTGAGAACAGCTCATTCTATTGATGTAACAAACACAGGTCTGTGTAAGCAGGCATACTAAACAACCACCACAACCTACATTTGTGTAAAACTCTTCAAACTTCTCAGCAGGTTGGATTGTTTAATTTCAAACTTCTTTTAATACTGTAAACAGATATTCCCACTCAACCCTGTCAAATTATTTTTCAGCATTACAGAGAGATTACAATTTCCAGGAGTTCCGACGACTGTGTAGAGAAGATAACATTGAAAAGTGTGCAAATATTAAAAAATACTTTTGTTTTAAAAACATTTTGCTCTTCAGATATAGTATGAGGTGACACATTGTCCAAACGTTACACAACTGCTTTCGTCAACACCTTTAATTCAACATTGAGCAGAGACAATGGTCTGTCACTGCCACAGGAAGTTGGATCTTTGTCCTTCTTGAGAAGAAGTGCTTTGTAGGTGGCAGTGAACCCCTTTCCAATAATTCATTGAACATAAATAAGAGCAATGCCAACTTAATGTTCTAAAAAACTCAACAGGGAACCCCTCTGGGCTGGGAGCCTTATTGGATTGCATTGCTTTGATCAAATGTATTATTTCATAGGAAAGGAAAGTGGAGCATCAAACGCTCCGCTTCTTTGGTAGCGATAAGGCTAAATTCTGATTGTCAATCCGCTCCTTAAATAGTTCTGGAGACTAAATACTAATTGCAGATGAGAGCTCATTTAGTCAAGAATTTAGTCTTTTGTTTGAATGCGCAGAGTAAGTAATAATAAGATACGATTTGTGTTTCCCACAGTAATTAACAAGAAGTGGATTCGTTTTGATTAAAGGCAAGGAAGTCATCAATGGCGGGGGAAATTAAGTGACTAAATTATTTGTCTGTTGAAATAAGGGAGTTAAATCTCCAAGGTGGGGGACTACGTCGATAGGTAGCTAACTGAATATCACAAAATACAGGTGCATGGTTGGAAATTACTATGCGTAAGTAATTGGCATCGATTACACAGGTGTTAAGAGTTCAGTATCTTTCTTCACAGGGACCAGCAACTCGAGCTTCAGAGCCCCTATATCAACTGTAAGCTCTGCCTGCGGAGAGGGGGACTCAGCGATTGGAGACGTCTCAGGGGAGGCCATGGTTAAGGCTTGTTGACTAGGCCTCGTTTGGGATTGAGTTGTAGTGCGGCCTTTGCTGCTCTTCCCAGAAATTCTTACTTAATACAACGATGAACGGATGCAAAAAAAAACAAAAAACAATATGAAGCATGATACGGCTAAAAAATAGAGTCAAATAGAGTCTGTGCTTAGAACAGTAATTTTAATCGAGGTGAGCAAGAGCCCCCAAACGCACGTCCTACTCCATTACTGGCTTGACAGTGCCCCACTATTTCATCTGCAATCTGACAGAAAAATCCCTGAGCGATAGTGGGACAATGCCAAATATCGGCCCTGATATACGGTCTACACTTATTTTATATTGCATTGCTTGTTAGGTGTTAGGTGTTGTGCAGTCTAGTGCAACACCAACCGCACTAATCAAAATGAAATCAATACCTCCCTAAACAGTATTTATCATCAATTATGGACTGAATTACAGTGTACAGATCTGTAACCGAAGTAATACTCACACATACTAACATACCACCCAGACCCACAGGTTGAAGAGGATAAGATGATTAAAGAGAAAGAGGCATGTAGAGAGGATTAATTAAATCTCTGCTGTGATTGGCTAACACTGCTGCTTACCCGCTGATTGAATACCATTACTGTGAGGAACTGAGTAGTGACTGAGCACACAGTATGTCTAAATGATGGTACTGTAATCATTGTAGCAGCTGCACATCCTCAAAACAATAGTCCTAAAAAAGGAACCTGTAGAAAACCTGGTTTCTTTTGTTTCAGTTAGCTAATCTTGGGAATTTCAAACCAAAATAACCCAAAAGGATCTTTAGCTTCAGTAAACCAACTCATTGTTCCTGCAAGGAATTTCTGTATTTCAGTAGGATGATCTGAGAGATGATAATAGATTCATGGGCATCTCTGACCCATCCAAAAGGATGAAGAGTGTCTTCAAGTCTACGAACCTGCACTAAGAACTGGGACCTGTGTGTCATACTTAGTATAATGCTGTAGTTGATTCCATGTCAGTTTTTAGGCTTTAATTAAAAGACTTTTTGAGCCAAAATGACTGATTATTTCTGAAGGGCTCGTTCAACCAAACAGAGAAACAGGGGAGCAGGGATTTTCAATCAAAGGTAATCTTCAAAAAGGTGTTGACCAGTTAGCATGTAACCTCTTCCTGTTAGATGCAAATGGACTGATTTACATATAAATTTCTCCCCAACCCTCTCTTTATGATCAAATAATGGTGCGACCAACTGAACAGTAATGATGTGCAATTTTCACAGTAATGACTACACAGCACTTTGATCGAGGAACGTTATGCTACAAATGGACCTCACTGGGCATCCAATAATTACATTTTTCTTGTAGTTGTCTGCAAGCTGATGCCTTTGAACCAAGAATCAAGGTTAACTTTATTTCCTCTAATGTCACATTGTGCCATGTCTTGATTTTTTTTTTCATTTCTTTTGCCTGCTTCTTGTAGGGTTTGGATGTAGATCTTCTTTCAAGAGAATGTATGAGGCTGAAGAGATGTCTCACACAGGACTGTTAGCTCAGTGACAACACATGCATTATTATTCCTACTTATGAAGCTTTAATGAACAGTCACCACTTGATTTGAAGCTGAAAGGCAGCATTAAACAACAACCAGAGTGATTAAATCAATCTAAAAAGGTTTACTCATACTGTGTTTGCTTCAGAGTGTACATTAAACTGGCAAAAGACAACTTTTTTGCTACAACTTATCATTTTGAAGTTAATGCTGATGTCACACTGTAATGGCTGTAGAAAATGACACCATCAGGTGAGGTTAATAAGATTATGATGGTTAAAATTTTTGCAGTGTTGCAAATACAGTTGGGTGCTGTGTATCAGATTTGTAGTACAAAGTTTGTGTGTTATAACTGAACTCAGTTATTTGTCTATTGAATGGACTATTATCAAATTTGGTACCCACACTCGTGTCCCCCTCAGATGATCTCTTCAACGTATAGAGCCTGTACAATATATCGGTTTGCCAATATTATTGCTTGATAATGGCCTAGAAATTATAATACAGAATAAGATGCTTGGAATAATTTATTACAATTAAATTCCCAGTGAAGTTTACTAATGTTATTTTAGACAATCAAGTTTATTGTTTAACTGTAAAGTATCCTGCCTCTGGTTAATATTTTTGTCAATGATTGATAACCCTAATTGATTTTGGTCGGCTCTACTTTAGTGATTCCTTAACTTTTCTAGTGCCATCATCAGCTCAAACCTTTAATTTGTCCAGTATTTTGGTTTATGACAAAGTACGTTCAGGATGAGAGAGTAGAGGAGCGCCCACCAATGTTTGCAAGGTCCTGACCTGGATGAAAGTACAGGTGTGTAGGAAGATCGTTGCACATTGGTACCTACGATGCAAAAAAAGTGCTTTAATGAATAACCAACATTCAACATAATAGCCGTCGGGGCACTGAGGGACAAAACAGCTCACAGGACTTTAAATAAGGGATAGCACACAGGCGTGCTCTATCATATCCTAAATTACATTTACCTATTGCAGGAGGAGCAAATAGCCACCTGATTCATATTTAATTTAATAAGCTTTCTTAAAAAGCTCAACAGCTGTTATGCAGTGTATGAACAACGCCCTAAAAAACACTTTCAACCATCGTTCTTTACATTAATGACCAAATAAATCCAAACTAAAGATGTTCCTATCGGCCTCAACTGTATTCTGTCTTTAGTGCTAAATGGCTAATGTTGTCATGCTAACACTCTGATGGTACACATAGCTGCTTACCACTGGCATCAGGAAAAATCCCCTCTACAAAGCAGTTCATCAGATCCATCTGTGTGCATAATTGTCTCTTCAAGCTTTAACCTCCAACAATGTCAGGTGTCAGCACAGTATAAGTCACCTGCTGGGTAAAATGCCTCATAAAGAAGCACACACATACACACAGACAACCACACAATGCACCTTGGACATAGGTGTGTAACTGAATAGTGTCAGGGAAAAAACTGTTTTCCCAGCAATATCAAGCAATGTCTTACATCCAAAACTGGTGGGCTCAATTATTTTCTGTAAAATATGCGTTGTTTAACAGCAGACATGTTGACTTACTGCAGCAGGAAGGCATAGGTAGAACCACTAACTAGGGGTCGACAGATGTGGCTTCTTCAGGGCTGATACCAATTATTAGAAAATAAGGAGAATGAAGAACAATATTTGGGATATTAATTTGCAGTAAAAATTGTGTCAAAATTTCAAACAACCAGTGATGGACTAAACCTAAGTACAATTCACTCAATTACTTTTCTCAAATGAAGTTTTCTGGTACTTTACCTGAGTACTTCCATTCCCTGCTACTTTAGACTTCCTCTCCACTACATTTATTTCATACATTTAATTGCTAGTTGCTTTACAGATTCCGATTATTCACTGTTTATAGGCCGTTAATGTGACATGTTACCATTCAGTTAGTGTTTTGGTTGGAACATTGTGTGAGAGGAAGCTGCATCAGAGCCAAATTGGAACATTTTCAAATTGGTTTATTTTAACAGCAGTCTGACAGAAAAATCACTGATAGCGATAATTGGAAAAATGCTGAAAGTCTGCCCAGGTCATAATCTACCAGGTCAACCCCTACCAACAGTAACAATGGCTCTGTTTCCAGTGTCCAGTTAGCCTGCATGTAGAACAGCACGACCCTGGTCCCGGCTCACCAAGCCTCGGTTCATACTGTATCATTCATCACACCAGTGCTTTCCCTGCCTTGACATGTCGAGAAAGGTCGGTTAAAACTAAATGTGTTCCCAGGAAAACTATCAGGACTTCCTCTTTAAAAGGAAATATTCCCTTTACAACAGATTAGCCCACAGTCAGCCAGTCTAAAGACGCCGTCACGAAAGGTATGATGCTATTTTTAAATAATTGAGCTGTCCCTTAAAAGTGTAGCTCCGAACAATGGGGCTGTCCAGCTCCTTCAACATGGCCGGTCATCGTTAGACTCAGGTCCTCACCTCGGGTAGTGTTCCGTTCAGCTCGGTTTGGGTCATTTTCAGGTGAGATAGCTGTCGAAGGTAACACACAAAGCCTACAACCTGACTGACATGTTGAAGTTATGTTACAGGTTTTAAGCAAACCGTTGTTTCACCTGCACTTTATTGATTTCTTGGAGCTCATAGAGGACCGGTTTTAACCCAGGCGACAGACATATTTTTCACATGCAAATCACTAAGACTGTGCCGTAGGTGTGGGCAACAGAAGACCGAGCAAGAACCTGATATTGACAAAAAATACCTGGTTTTCCACATAAAGATATAAAATAGCCCAAAACAACTGCTCGTCTGGTGCCCTGTTAAATCAATAGGCTAATCCTGATTGTAACCTGCTAGCTGTGTCAAGCCCAGACGGAGCCACCACCCGCCGCCGGACGCCTTCTTTCTCTCCGTCCCCTCTCGTGTCTCGCTGGTATGTAGGCTACATGGCATCAACAGGTTTCAGCTGCATGAACTAATCCGTGTGCAAACTGTCTGTTATTGAGACACTCGGGTGTCGCAGATCCGTCGGAATACCACAGAGCGGCAGGTCGCTGATACCGAGCCATTAGCAGGACTCACACGTATGTCTTGTGTGAACTATTGCTGTTGAGTCGTGTTAATGTCACAGCGCTAGCAGGCATGATGTGTCTGTCTGTGCTTTGTCTTCTTACCGTCAGTGGTCAGTTGGCTCGTGTTCAACGGACAGCTCCCAGGTGCTGAAATGCTCCCAGCTCAGTGTCCCCCCGCGTGAGATGGGACGGAACGGCGGCAGTGATTGGTCCGTGGGAATAATCATTGTGATCAGCCATTGGCCATGCAAGATGTCAGTAGGACCGTTTCTGCGTAAATTCAGAGGAGTGTAGGTGAGAAGCTCCTCTCTGTTCAGCGTGGTGCCGATCCAGGGTTCACCGGGAGGAAGTGGAGCACGAGAACAATCTACTGCTCAGCGCCAGCTAAACCAAGGAGCTAATCGTTGCATTTAGAAAGAAGGAGGCAAAGACACACACCCTTGTCTACATCAGTGGAGCTGAGGTGGAGCAGGTGAACAGTTTTACGTTCCTTAGAATTACCATCACTGAGAACCTAGCTTGGTCATCACACAACACCACCACCACACATTACTTCCTACAAAAACTAAAGAGGCTCAATTCCGGAGTCAGATTCTGGTAAACTTTTACAGAGGAGCGATAGAAAGCCTCCTGACTGGCATGGTTCATCACGACCCAGGACAGGAAGGCTCTACAAACCACCAGAACATCACTGGTACCATCTACAGAGCATCAGTGAAGTGAGATGTCTGCACAGAGTCCAAAGATACTCAAAGACAACACCCACCCACCCTTTCTCCAGGCTGCGAGGCTCCTGAGCTCATCGTCAAAAATCAATTTTCTACAATAGATGAAGCACAAGAGACTCAAACACTTTCATTTTTTAACACGTGATTTAAAAAATGACTTTACATTTACCTTGTACCTTGTATTTGCCTGGGTCAAGAAGATTGTGCTTTCATGTGAAAGTAAAAGTGTTATCAGCACAATACACTTAAGTGTCATGTGTTGTGTGTTGTGTTGAGTTTACATTGAGTGCTATGTCACGAAAACACATTGTGTGTCCCTGAGGTCTGACAAATGTGAAGAGAGAATTTCCTTCCTTGTGTTTATGAAGCCATTTTAAAGGATTTACCAGGTTTAACTATGCTGCATATCTTGGCCTGTCACCACCTGCCAACTGAAAGGGTATGACACAATAGACCATATTCACACTTTGGCCATTTTCCTCTGAGAACATGCTTAGGGTGGTAAACTCAAGTGTGATACTGCTGTGTTCCAAGCAGGGGCGTAGGAATGATTTTAACATTGGGGGGACACATATCGGAAAGCCTAACCCTAACCCTCACACAATGCGACGAGACTGCAGTTACTGCAAGCACCCTAACACTAACCCTTTAAGGTTAGGTGAATAAGGTATAGAAAAATACTGATGGGAAAGCTAGTGCAAGATTAAAATCATGTTTGTTATATTATTGTTTAAATTCAACTTTGTTCACTCCTTATCATGTTGAAACCTTCCTCTCATGATCAGGCATGAAAACGGGTCAGGGGTGAAAAAGGTGAGAAGGACATTATCCCTCTAGGGGGGTCCGGGGGCATGCCCCCCCGGAAGAAAATTTTGAATATTCCATATTTTAAAGCATCAATCTGATGCATTTTGAGATGCATTTTTTGCCAACCTGGGGAGAGCTGGAGAAACTTAACTTCAGCCATGAGTCAAAAATATTATGTCCTCCTTACTAAGTATTTTGCAAGACATTTCATGCCAGCCTGTCACTGGGTCTAACATTTACAGCATATGAGGCACAATGTGGTAAGGGCTTAATGCATATAGGGATGCAGACCACCATCAGAAGCTGAAAGCACTCCTGGCCTCAGCGATTTTACCTGACTGACAGCTAGCACTAAAGCTCCGGTTGAAAATGATTAGCATTAACAGTTAGCTAACGCTACCGTTAACGTTACCGATATCGTTACTAAAGTTTGATGCTAGCTTGTTTAGGCTATACAAGCTAGCATCTAACTTTAGTAACGATATCTAGCTAATGTTAGGCTTGCGTTAACGGTAGCGTTAGCTAGTGCTAATCATTTTCCACCGGAGCTAGCTGTCTAACATTGCGTTCTCTCCTGCTGTGTTCAATGACTCAATTCATCAAGCTGTAGCTAACGAGTGGAAGACGAGACCCAATCACTGCTGCTGAGAGACAGCGCTAGTGATTGTGTCTCGTCTTCCACTCTTCACCCAACGGTGCGTACCGTTACGGCCTCTGAACCAGCCCCAGAGATTCAGTGCACTGCGATCAGGTGCGCGTGCCAAAAGGGACCTGGTTTACAAGCAGTTCGCTTCGCTCGTGCTGCTGACCAGAGCGTACACATCAAGGGATGCAGACCACCAACAGAAGCTGAAAGCACTTTCGTCAGCCAACTTTGGCTAGTAATGTTAATAGTAACAAAGTTTACCTAGCAAGAGTGTACCAGTTAGATGTTGAATCACAACATCAGCTTAACATCAACAAGTCTAACGTTAGACAGAAAATATAATTATCCTCTTGGACAAAATTATTACCAACTCACATTTCCTTTCTTTCTTTTCTTCCCCATGAGAAAGAAATCACTTAAACTGAGCTGCTGCTGTCTTTTCATCTTAAAACCCTCTGAGGTCCAGGGTATAATTGGCCGTTTTTGACTACTTTTGATTCTACCATTATATTTCACCTTAAAAACTGTTTACCTTGCCTTGTTTGGTGTCATTTTTTTCAACACAACCTCGCATGTGTGACCATACAGTTATTTTATCATTTTGACTGACTGTATTAACACATTGGACCTAAAATCACACAAAAAAAACATAAAATCCGAGTAGGAAAAAGTTAGATTTTTTACTGTGAAAACCACAAATATGTTTAACAAACCATTTTTATTACTTATAATGCAAATAATTGTTGTTTGCTAAATTTGTAGGCTACATACGTTTTTGAAATTTTAAAAGTTATACTATTTACATTTAAATGCAGGCGATGCCTCGATCAGGCTCAGTCCTTCCTCAGCACCCCCCAGCTCAATGAAGAGCTGCACTGCCTGCTCCACATTCAACAGTCTCCTCATTTATTTTTTTTGACATACAAAACATAAAAACGACTACACTACACTACACACTACACAACACACTATAAACTCCAAACACGCTAAATGACACAAATCTCTCAACTCTCAAAACTCGCTGTCACTAACGCTGTCTCTATCGCTGTCACTTCTGTCCCTCCCACAACTTCCCCCTGTTCCCCAGCAACCAAATCACGTGCTTTGCCATATAATTTTGTGATTGGTTGATGTGGTGCCTTTTTCCACCAATAGGAAAGGGGATATCATGTGTTTTTGTCCTTGCAAGCACCTACTGTTTGTGGACACTTTCGTGAGAAAAGCCGGTTTTTACCGTTTCTTCTTGTTTCTTGCTGCACCAAACACGCACCAAACGTGACGGCAATATTCGCGAAAGAGCGTCGCGTACATTATTTATCACAAGTCCGGTTTTACTCGGCCTATCAACACAATTTAAAAACTGGTATATAGTTTGAAGGCTGCACTTTTACACAAGTTGAAATGGAGACCCACTGAGACTGCGTCTTGCTGTTACGTCATCGTACGTCGGTCACGTGATTCGGACGCGCCGGCGCGTTCATCGACCCCACAGGGTTGGTTGTCGCCAGCTGCAGACGCTTCCCAAACAGTAGGCGTGTTTCTGATCAAGCATGCGTATGCATTTGCCTCGCATCACCGTGCATTCTGGGATTAAAAACGTCAGAAATGCTGGTGACAACTTCCCTTTGCGACATGTCACATGGCTTTAAAATCTCGCGGGATCTCCAGGGTTCCTCCCTCCGTCTGCTTTTCTGTGCAGATGGTCTCAAATAAGTGCGGACAGAAGACCCTCCCCTCAGCGTTGCCCTAGTTGGTTAGAATTACCACGTGGAATTTCCCACGTGAGAAATGAAATACCTCCTTCCAAAGAGGCGTGCCCTCTCCCAAACTATGCTTCATAAAATTACACGACTTCGTGAACTTTCACTTCGTCACCCAATTTGTTATGAGGGAAAGACTTCAGACTGTTTTCAATGAAACTACAGCTGGCAAACTAAATCCCTTGGTTGACTTCCATTGTGATTACTTATCTATCTACACACCATTCGGTAATGTCTCTGACGTCAGTGTAGTGGGTTGGCCATATTCTTTGTGCAAAGTCCGTGAAGTGCACCTGTGTCCGACTTGAGGTGGTGGGAACTTGACGTGTTTATGACGAGTTCCGGCGGATCCTCTCAAGTCTCGTGCATGCATATGCGCAAATGCATGCGATCACGAACGCAGCCAGTCTGAGCAGTGTCTGAGTTTGAGCCGTTGAGGGGGCGGGCCGGTGACAAGATGCTGTGCTGCGCTTTCAAAATAAAGGCAAGCGAGTTGAAGATTTCAAAATAAAATATTTTTCTCCGAGGTATAATTTTTGAGTGGGACAGATGTGCCTGTCTCCAATATTGGAGGGGACACGTCCCCCCCGCCCGCCCGGTTCCTACGCCCTTGGTTCCAAGCCTAATAAGCATAGGCAGGCAGACAAATTGTTAGCATGTCATGCTTCCTGATGGATCAGCAACTAAAAAGGCAAGAGATAGTGAAAATCAGAGGGGCCATATTTCAAGATTAAACAGCATATGTGATAACACACTACCTTGCATTAAACATTGTTTAATTAAACATTAAACAACAATTAAACAACCCTGGCAAAATGTATCTTTAATAGTTTTACATGAGAGATGAGAAAAGTTTAAAATATCAGTTCACAACTTGGACACATTTTTAAGCCTAGAAGAAAAATGCACTGGATGTAATCAAACGGTAATGTTAGGAAGTGGTTGAATGCTGACATTAGCTAATGGGTTAGCCTAAAAAACATGTTGTTTTGTCTTGAACTATGGCCCTGTGTCTCTCCAGATTTTCACTATCCATCCATCCTTGAGGCTAACTAAAGGAAAACCACCGGTTATGACTCCTTTTAGAGAGTTACTTATGTTATATTCAGTGGACGATTTGAGGGGAGATGCTATGCAGTACCCCCTTTCTGCAAAATAACTCTAAAATGCATCCCCCTAGTTAACCTGCCCCCCCCCCCCCCCCCCGTCCATCCCCTAGTAGCATAGAGAGTGCAGGGACAGTTGAATATGTTAGTCTGGTCTGCCTGACTCATTGATGATCTATGGCTTTGAAACCAAAAGAAGCAAACAACTCGATTCGATTTTAATGGCTTTATAAAGGGTTGGGCCGATTAACCAAAAACAACAGTCTCATAATCTAATTGTGAAGACGACTATTCATTATTTTGCAGTGCAGTCAGAATACAGTATTTCAACCAGTTTTTAATTTCAATGACCATGTTTAAAAAAATATGTAGAAAAGAGTGTGTTAAATCTTAAAAATGTCTTGAAACAAGAGAGGTCTGCTGACATCAAGCCCAGCTGGGTCATGATATAATGACATCTGACAGCAGTCATGAGGTAATTAGCAAACGTGTCACAATCATTTACTTGTAGTTAAACATGGCTTGTGTCCCAGGTAACTTTACTCTGACTAACAACAAAAAAACTATAGTCAGTACACATAAAAAGAACAGACTACACTCCTTGACATGTCTCAAGGCACACCAGTGGGCCTCAGCACACCATTTGGGAACAACTGAGCTATGGTATGTTTTCTAATTAGTATTTAGCTTTTACACATCGAAATGCTTGATTTGGCAATAAGTACATTGCCAATAAAGCAATTTGAATTGAATTGAACTGGATATATAAAGTGTGGAGCCTGTCTTTAGTTCTATTCTGGATTCTACATATTGACCAATATGTCCTAATATTCTGTAGTATTATCGGTACCACAGGGCAGCTGCTACCAAGTACTTGGCATAACCAAGGTACAGCTCCTCAGTTCACCATAATTTCAGCCAGAAGACCACGTTTGCATGTTTTGTGATGCCAGGTTGCCTGTAAATACACCAAGTAACACACATTTGATTGATTCTTTTGATATTCAAGGGGTTTAGTGAACCAAAAGGTACAACTGGACATAAAACAGCCGTATCCCTCTATGACTGGGTGCAAAATATCCATGGACCATGACAGTACATGCCTTTTTATCCATAATACATGTCCTACATTACATTTTTGCAAATCTAAAACGGACACTAACCTGTTAGGTATAGAAATAACTACAATCACATTACCATCATTATTGTACAGAATCATTTTGTTATATTGCTATAACTGCCATAGATGTAGAAAGGCAAGACATTCCATACAGTAGCTACTGTCTGACAGTGACAGTGTAACAGTAATTGTTACAGTCCATGGTGGATTTACAGTGATTGTCTGGTAGTTAACATTCAGGCCAGCAATATTGTGGACAGAGGAGTTATATATATTTTGCTTAGAAATTATATAATTAATTCTTACCTAGTCTGATCATTAAGTGCATACATTTGAAAGTGTGGTGATAATGATAAAATGAGTAACCCCCATGTGTCTGACTACTTAATGTAGAAGAATACAGAAATGGCTGTACCAAAGACTAGTTGTATCATAGACATGGTACCAGTGGATTCAGAACTCAATAATGTGCACTTTGATCCAGTGTAACATTTGTGTTGTGTCAAATGAATGTTCAACTTATTTGCCCTTTAAAAGCCACTTTGGCTACCAATTCCACATGGTAAATCTGTGAAAACAATGTACTGATGTATAGCCACGTCGACTGCTTCGAACAGAAAAAAAGAAATTCTGTGAAACTTTTACTTAACATACTTAAGAGTCAGTAATGGATAAAGTAAGCGATGCTGCAATTAAAACTAAAACTAAAAAACGCTGCCAGTATCCTGTGTGTAAGAATTATTCTCCAGTTAAGATGCCCACTTATTAACAATTTTCTTGAAGAGATTACACATTTATGATCAATATACAAAATTTTTATTACAAAATGAAAATTCGTTCTACATGAAAATTCCAAAGTTACACATTAAAATTGCTGCAAACCTCTTCAAACTACAGATAACCCCTGGTAGTAAAAATGACAGTGAAGAAACTGCACCACTAAACAGAAAACATAAGCAGTGCTTCCAGAAACAATACACTTTTAAAACTTTAACAATTTGCTGCTGTCCACTGCCTGTACAGGAATTTAATTCCCTTGTATTATCACAGGAAACCCATATCTGGCTGCCTGTTTAGATAGCAACAAGGATCAAAGATGTAATAAACACAAGCTCAGCAGAAAATGTTTTTTTTTTTAAAAATTAAGGGGGACTAAGTGACAAAATAAAAACTAAATCCCTGAATTTGAAAGGAACATGTTGATATCTAATAGAGGCAGACCAATGGGGACAGCAGGCTATACTGTTGGAATCATCCACACACACAAAAACAAAACATCTGGAGTTAAGCTGAACAATGCATTGCAAAATTCACATCCTTTTAACATATAAACGGCTTAGTCATCTTCTTCGTCATCGTCATCTTCCTCATCGTCCTCCTCCTCGTCATCGTCATCATCATCGTCGTCGTCATCATCAACTGGTTCGGCTTTCTTGGCAGAGGGCCTGCCTGGGCCACTCTTCTTACCTGCATCACTCTTTCCTGAACCGCATTTGGCTCTGTAGACTGCAACATCCTGTTGAGGAAAAGGGAAAGTTTTATGCACCCTCTTTATATCACATAGCACAGTTAGACAATATAAACCATTTCTCAACTACCTTCCCTATAGCATGACAGAAGCTGTATAAAGAAATGCATTGATTTTAAGATAATAGACCACATTGCTTTAGCCTGTTGGTGCAATGCATGAATACTGAACAACTGATACCTTGTCATATTTTTCCTTCAGTTTGGCAGCCTTGGCAGAATACGGAGCCTTGTCTTTGGGACTCTGTGTAGACCACAACTCGCCGAGCTTCTTGGCAATATCACCAATGGAGATACCAGGGTTCTCCTCCTTGATCCTGGGACGGTGGTCAGAGCAGAACACAAAGAAAGCAGATCTGGAGAGACAGGGGATGGGTTAGTGTCAAAAAGTAGCGCGAGGTCAAATTTTTTCGACTTTTTTTTTTAAACCATCATGAGGCATTGCGGGTTTAAGTTTTAAGACTTACGGTGGCCTTTTGGGTGCATTGGGGTCCTTCTTCTTCTTCTTGCTCTTCTCCCCTTTAGGTGGGACGTATGATTTCATCTCTTGGTCATAGCGAATCTTGTCATTCTTCGCCATGTCCTCAAACTTAACCTTCTCCTTGGATGACATGGTCTACAAAAACAGAAACCATAAACGTATTATTGTCCTAAAATGCAAACTTCTGAGAATTCTTCCTATATGAAGACATCTGGACTGCATTGATATCTGCATCTCAAGTTGCATTTATGGAGACAACTTATGCAAAACTGAGTCCTTATGAGGATGCCTGTACATAACATTAACAACAAGTATTCATCTCTCTACAAATTATGGACAGGGAATATGACTGACTCACGTCAAGTTAATTTCTGTGTCGCTTTTGTTGGCCAACAGCCTCGCTTTACTGACACAATAGTTTTAGTTAATACGGATGCCCATCCCAAAAAATAGAAACACAAATCAAAAGCTGTCAAAATCTTTTAGGACACGTTTTATAAAAGTCATGAGACTGATGTCAACTTACCTTCCATCTCTCGGAGCATTTCCTGGAGAACTCGGCGAAGCCTACGGGGGCGCCTGGGTTTTTCTTCTTGTGCTCCTCGCGGCAGGTCGACACAAAGTAAGCATAAGAGGTCATCTTGCCTCTTGGTTTTTTTGGGTCCTTTCTCATGGTTGCGATTGATCTACAAACGTTCCAAAAAATATATATCACATGAAATACCAGTAGCTGTTACCGTGGCGTATATCTGCACAGTAACTCAACATATATGTACGATATACACGTTCAACCTTCAGTTTAGCCTAACATTAATATCATTTGAAATGGGTTTTTAAACTCTTTTCTTCGTAGTTCTATTATCGCAATAACATTGCTGGGGCACAAACCGGGCAAGCAGACGCCAAAGGGTGTTCTAAGGCTCTAATCGGATTTCTACTTCACCGGGACAAAAAGACTGGCCACCATTTTGTATCTTCCCGCCGAAACTAAACTGCGCCTAGCGCTTCTCCAACAAAGTAACAGAAGGCCATTACTTTGATTATATCCGATCGTTATTCTGTCTTAACTAGAGCACAACTGATGACGATAGTGAGTTTAAACCAAATGGCTACTCGTTTCAAACTTGTGGAAGCATGCGGGAGCTATCGTCGTGTAGCAGGCTGGGTTAACGTTACCAGACCAAATGGCGTTGCAACTGCATGGTGCGCATATTGCGAGACACTCTTGGGTCACTGTGACGCTACTGAAACAGACATCACGGCTTAAAACGTTACTGTGGAGAAACTATGTTAGACTCCGACGGTTTTCTTCTAGACTTTTAAGTAAAGCTGTGATTTACGATTAACGACGGAATCACTAATAGGCTTTGACTGTTAAATATGCGTTAATATGACATTTTGCCTTCGCCAACAAAACGCCTATGAACACACCGGTGACTTGTATTAACAAAATCAGTTCAATAAAACTGCAAATCAAACAAAGCTTACCTGTTCTCAGCAACACAACTCGTAAACGACTGAACGAGGAAGAAGGCGCAACTGTTTTGTCAGTGTTTGCGAGGCCGAACTAACTTAACTACAAGTACTTTCACAACTCCTCCCCGCGGTCAGCGGATTGGTCAGATTTAAGCATTTACATTTGAATTAAGGGTGCCGGAAAGACACAGTGTGGTGATTGGTTGCAGTATGTGCCATCAAGGCATCAAGTTTGTAAGCATTAATATTCCCCTGATTGGTTGAACTGGGCTTTTAAACATAGGGCGCGAAAGGTCCTTTGTTTGCTCTGAGTCAAAATATGTTTATCAATTGATGTGTGGTCGGGAGTTCGTGTGTGTTTGCTGTGCTTGTTGTGTGTAGATGAGACTGTCAGCAGCACTTTAACAACTATAGGACCCCCCCTTTTTTTCCCCTTTTTCAACAAGCTGCACTACAGAAAAAAAAACAACTCAAACTGCACTTCTTTGTTCAAGTCAAAAACAAAAGTCCTCATTTGTTTATTGGACGGATGACTGGCTGCTAAACCGGACAGATAAATGAAAATATGACCTCCCGATGTGGATTTCCCCTTCCAAATACAACAATAATCATACATATTTGCATCCAATAAGTACAAAGTCAAACTAATTACGAGTACCACTATGAATTTATTGCATTTTGACTGAATATACATAACTCACAATATGTTGAAAACCAATAATCAATACTATGAAGTCCAATAAAAGATAGTGTGATCTACAATCTTTTGGGGAAAAAAGGTAAAATGTAGGCCTTTTCATATTGAGACATGGCCTATATTAAAAGACAGCAAGTTCTTAATATTATTTCTTTGCTGCAAATCATTGATTCCAGAGTTTGAAGATCTCTAGGCTTTGGATTGTCTCAGTGATCAAATGACAGCAGGGCACCCTTGGAAATGGAGGAATTTCTCACTTCAGCTCACTTACATCATGGTTACAGTTGTGACTATGTACCACAAATGAGGAAGGCTGCATTCTGGATCAGCGGCGAAGTGAGTTTAGCTTCATGCTCATGGCTCAAAAACTGAATTGCCAGATTGATGTGGTGTCTTCTCCCCAAATTCTTCCTAACTGATTAATAAATAACCCAAATATAATGGATCATAAATATGAATCCATGAACAACAGCAACAGTATTTACATTTTTCAAATATTTTTTTCATCATTAATATGACAAAATAATGCAACAACAATTAATGTGTTCACAACTGTTGAAAGCATACTGATTTCCATTGTAATAAAAAATACAGATTTGCAAAAACACTACAGCTCCTGTGTGTTGGTAGGGTAATAATGATTCATGTCTTCTATCATCAGAATGAATAAAGACTGTGCCATGTCAGTTGTGCTGAGTGACTGGATGTGCCAGAATGGTTGAGGATGGATGTATGCATTGGGGCTGGGCAATATGGCCTGAATATTATATATGCATCATGTACCTTTAGACAGGGGCCTGGACACGTTCTGATGAATGCAAAAAGATCATGTTGGTTGACTCCAGGGAGGTTTTCCCCCAAGCCCAAGAGTCTGACATAGATAACAATGAAGTGCATAGTCAATTGGTCATTATTGTTTATTATTTTCTGTTAAAAGGACAGAGCCGACAGGTCTAAAACAAGTTTCTTTGAACACAAAGCTCTCGTGTCAAGTTTAGGACAAAACATTCTAAAACAAAAGTGAAGGAAATGTTACTGTGTGGGTGATGAAAACCTCTCAACCCCCCCAACATTTGCTGTTTTACAGCAGGAGGGTGTGAACGGTCCCCTCCGAGATTCACCATTAAGAATGTAGACTGCTTTCACATGGCATGCTGAGTTGTGCTTTTCTCACTGCTTTGAGTAGAGTCAGTCAGTCAGATGCAATGTGATGTCAACCAAGAGGATCATGATATGCATTTCCTCTCATCTTCTGAAAATAAATCAAACTGTGTGGCTGTCTGACTCTTGTGTTGTGACATGAACGTTTATATTTTTCGGTTTCAGCCACAAAGCATGCCAACACCCTGCCTTTGCTCAGCTATCTAACACTTCCATGCCTTGGCACATGTATGCAGTGGTGGACTACTACTATCGATACTGCCGACAACTACTGCACCTCTGTAAAAAATAAGAAACACACAGGAAACTATTAATTATTTAAGAGGGACGTAGAGACCAACACATTTTTTTTGTATGCACCCATTAGGGCACTGCGTCCTGTTTCCTCCACTGGTAGGGCACCATAGAGGGCACTTTATCATGGCTTATCTACCAAAGAGGCATCCGAGGGGGCACCTGTGCTTTAATGCTGTTGTTGCAGACATGTGGCACCGTGTTTTTCCCTCTGCCAGGGAGGTTTTGTTTTCAGCCTTTGTTGTGTGGTTTGTCATCAGGATAACACTAACACTACTGAATGGGTTTCAACCAGGCTTGGATGCAGGATGGGTCTCGGCCCAGGGTAGACCCCATTAACCTTCACTGAGGATCCAAATAAAGAATTTTTTTCTCAATTTCTTTAACATTGCCAGATAGGTCATTTTTCACCAATATTCTTCATGGACCCGGTGAAGAAAATCTGCCATATTTAGGTGGCTGGTACCTATGAGTGGGTATAATTTAATGCAGATCCTAGATCTGGTGAGTTTAAACTATGGTTAAACAGTTCTGGGTGGTTTCAAATTTTGAGTGATTCAGGGTTTGATATTGGATTAAGCTTGATTGAATCAAGGGGACTGGTGGGTTTTAGCGGAGGTACGCACTCTACTGAGTGCCATGCTAGTTTGTAAGTTTTTCATTAAACAGTTTTTTATGTTGCCCTAAATTTCACAGCATCCCAGTGATGGAATGTTACTAAATAGTACTGTACTGTGAGTACTGTACTGTACATTTGAGGTACTTGCACTTGACTATTTCCATTTTATGCTACTTTATACTTCCACTCCAACTCCACTTTGGAGGCAACTACTGTACTTTTTACTTCACTGCATTATTTAATAACTTCAGTAACTAGTTACTTAGCAGATTACATGCTGCATTACAGCCAAAATACCACATATTTAAATTAGTTTATTAAGAAAAATAGATTCAGAAAATCTGAGAAATTCAGAATATTTGATCTGTATACAGTATATGGTATATCGTTTATACACACACACACATATATAAATATATGTGTCATATACCCTACTTTTGATACTGAAGTGGGCCTACATTTAATGTCAAATAGTCTCCTATGAGACTTTTATTTAAGTACTAGGCTATTCGTGTGCGTTACTTTCGGTTTTGCCAAAGAAACATTTTACCACGATATCTGTAGTTTTACTCAAGTATGACTTTTGTGTACTTTCTCCACCACTGCCGTGTCCTCAGCTGATACGCTGTGAGTGTGCACGCTGTTGAGCTGCAGTAAGAGGAAGAGGCTTCACTTCCATGTGTCCTCTACACGCTCCGGTGCAGCAGGTGGCGGCATGAACCTCACGTTTTTGCGGTCCACTGGTACACGACGCGACGAAGAAGACAGTGTATGTTTGGTAGTAGTAGTTGGCTAGTTGCGGTTCTCACTGAGAGGTGGTGCTGATCGATCAGACTGTGCAGGGAACGACAGCATAGACGAGTACTGGGAGAAAGGGGGACGGACTGTGGACACATCGAGTGATCAGTGCTCACTGGGAAGACAGACGGACTGTGTCCACAGGGAGGGACAGTGAGACGGCAGCATAGAGACATAGACGGACAGGATGAGTGACTTCGCTGTGGACACGAGCACGCTCTGTCTCTTTGATGTTGACGGCACGCTCACAGCCGCGAGACAGGTACTGAACGTTACACCTGACTCCATTCATACTCACATCTGACAGCACGTCATGTCAGAGCAACATCCGGTTCCACGTTGTTATTGTAGGTCTTCCGAGTGATACTGTGTTCCGCTGAAACTTTTACTGTGAGAGTGGTTCCGGCCTGAAACATGCGCGGTGTGACAGCTACCTGACAGTCTGAGCGCTCACTTGTACAATATTAACAGTCAGGCAGTAACAGTAATGTACGACATGGGAACTAAGTGAGCTAATTACTTTGGTCGCCCTTCACACTCTAAACGGGAAGTACCCTGCTGACCGAAAAGCTGTTTAGTAACTAGATTTGACAGTTTGTTTGGTTTTGCTGTAAATATTCATGCTTACTATGAAATGTATAAACCTGTGGTGATTACAGGCGCTGGTGTTTTTCACTCTGTGCAGTCAGAGTCTCGGACATTCAGTCAAACAGCTTAAAGCGGAAACAGTTCTACACATTAGTGGGTTGGCAGGTCTCAGGGAGAACGACTGCATACGTGAAAAAGTCGTCTAAACTCCAGAGAAGCTGCATGTAATCTGATAAACTGCCTCCACTGATGTCACTCAGTGGCTGAGTTGCATTGTGGGTAATGTAGACACCATGTTTTGAAAATGAATAATGTGTGGAATGAAAAGGGGATATCTCTGGTTCTGCTGTATTGATTTGGATCTTTTGTTTTTAAACTGTCCATAACGAGTCCGACAGTGTTATGAGAGTGTAATGATAAACCAGTGGACTGCTTCAAAACTTGCTGACTATGTTACCCACAATGCAATTTAGCTAGTCAGTGACATCACTGGAGGCAGTTTATCAGATTACATGCAGCTTCCTCTGGAGCCACAAAAGGTTTGATAATACTTTGTTCAAATATGTGGCAGTACTCCCTAAGACCTGAAAATACAGTGTAATGTGTAAATTGGTTACCCATTTATCATGTGTCCCTTGGTTCTGCCTACCAATACAACCAGCTTCACAAATATTCCTTTTAAGTTTTGTCTTGCCTGATCTGTGATCATTAAAGCAAAGTTATACTGATTACATCGAAATCAATCAATCAAGTTTACGACAAATCAATTTAATTTCACAAAACAAAATCAAGGTTTCATCAATCTGCAAGTGAAGATTTGAGAGGGTGTCGTGACAGATATGTTGCAAAGATTACATTGCGATGTAATTCGTAACTACTACATTTAATTTATCGATGACAATTAGAGTAAAAGAAATAGAATAGTGTTGATTAATTAATTAATTAATGACGTTTTACTGCAACAGATTATCCTGTCAGTGTTACTCAGCGTCTGCTTATTCATTAGACCCAACAGACCACTGCATGTTTATCTTCCTGTGCTGATGTGTGTTTTCTGAGTTGGGGGTTGTGTGATTGTGCATTACTACAGTATGTGTTACTATGTTAGGAGCATTATTGGGAAAAAAGGCACATTGCATCATACGTGGGTTTAGTAAGCATAATTGTGCAACAGACGAAAAACAGGTAACCTAAATTACAATCACTGCCTCACAAAATATAATAATAACACCACTAGAAAAGACCAAATAGGTGATTGTAGTTGATTAAGTGGGAAATTGAAAGAATGAAAAGCATCCTGACTGGAAAATCACAGACTGGTGTGGTTCGTCAGGACAGGAAGGCTCGACAGCGGGTGATTCAAAGCACCAGAACATCACTGGAACCATCTACAGAGCATCAGTGAAGTGAGATGTCTGATACTAGAAGACAACAGCCACCCAGACACAGTCTGTTCACCCAGAGATACAGAAGGATCTGCTGCCTGCCATACCGCCAGACTGCAGAGCTGCTTCTTGAGGCTCCTGAACTCATCATCATTACTGTACTATGAAAAATATTTTTTCTGATGTAGGATGAAGGGACTATTTCAACATTGTGTTGTAGAATGACACATCAGTTAACCTTGAGCCTTGAATGTGTGACAGCTGCCATGAATCCAGGAAACTGTGCACCATGTCACCATGCAAAAGCTGAGTGACTGTTCTGGTGATGACTGGAGACTGTGATATAATAGTCTTGTTTCTGTCATTGCTGTTGTTTATCCCATCATGTTGGTAAATGCAACTCGTGTGTGTGTGTGTGTGTGTGTGTGTGTGTGTGTGCGTGTACAGCGTGTGACTCCAGAGATGACAGAGTTCCTTCAGAAGCTGAGGACTCGTGTTCGAGTCGGAGTGGTGGGAGGTTCAGACCTCAGCAAGATCAAAGAGCAGCTGGGAGATGATGGTGAGACTCACATCTATAGACCTGCAGTAGACCAGTTCTACACATCCACCCTCAAGTTTGAATCAGTTAGACTCTTTGTTCTTCTCTATGTTCATGTGTGCAGTGATCCAGAAAGTGGACTATGTGTTTGCCGAGAATGGCCTTGAAGCCTATAGGAATGGACAGTTTCTCTCTGTTCAGGTAAGACGTATTTGATGGGTCCAAAGCACACAATTTTTTGAAAAAGCTTTAAGCTGTTATATCAAAGTCTTTGTTAGATGGATTAAAGAGGTTTTTCTATCATAATCAAATACACAAACAAAACCAAATACAAAGATACCCTGAATATGATGATGTTACCTCCTGTGACCAGCCCCAGGAAGTTTACCATGTCTGTCTGCTGTTGTCAGTCCATCCAGGCCCACATGGGAGAAGAGCTACTGCAAGACTTCATCAACTTCTGTCTCAACTACATGGCCAAGATCAAACTGCCCAAGAAGAGGTACAGACATGTCAGAGTCCTGATCTCAATGTCAACCTTTATTTGATTCGTGGAATTCCAGTGTTGTGGTCCTGGTGTAATGGGCATTTAGGAGTGCTGAAGCTGTAAAAGTTCTGCTACATTTGAAAGTTGAACGAGACTTAACTGTCATGTGTAATGTTTTACAGGGGGACATTCATTGAATTTCGTAACGGCATGTTGAATGTCTCCCCTATTGGACGCAGCTGTACACAAGAAGAGAGGAAAGAGTTCTACGAGCTCGATCAGGTAGCACTCACACATTCACACTCCAGCCAAAATGTTTGATTTAAAGCTGCACTAATTCATATTGTGTGTGATGTGATAGTGGCCACCTTTAGTGATGACACCATGGGGAATTATTCCCTAACTCAGCAGTTCCCCGCAGCTTTCTGGACTGTCTTTCAGCTCATTGATTTGGTTTTATGACCCTCAAGTTTAACTACATTGGTTAATTTAAAGATACATTTGTCTTGTGGCCAGAGGCCCAAAACCACAAACTTCCTTTCTGTCAGCGGGTCTGTAGTTAGCTGTCACCATTTTTTATTAACATGATTGACAAAATGTCTTTTAATGTGATAATATATCAAATGTCTTTTCAGCTTGTGATGCTGCCCTCCAAAGGCCAAAAATGAAGTACAGGGACTCTGTTGAACCTGTGTGTTGTGCTCAAAGTCGGCCATTAAGGTTCACTTCAGTAGACTCCATTTCTGTTTAAGCGTTAGCTGCTGTTGCTCTCTGTTGGCGGAGTGGAATAGTTACATTGAGCCTCTTTAACCTCGCCTTATGTTTGCAGAGACATTTAGAGGATAGAAAGATTGTGATTGAATGCACGTGTAAAATAATCAAACCTTTTTCAATTTAGCATTGCTTCTAGCATTGCCAGCTTGAGGCAATCCTGAGAATGACAGAAATCTACAGGGCTGGAATAGTTTATTTTTTTGTTTGCTTCGTACAGAAAGAGAAAATCCGAGAGAAGTTTGTGTCCATATTGAAGGAGGAGTTCAAAGGAAAAGGACTGTCTTTTTCAATCGGTGAGTAAACTGCAGTCGTGGCAGTTATACAGATTGTATTTATAGTGAATCTGTTGTTAAAAGCAATCTGCTGGGTCATGGCGTCAGGAGCTGCTTCAGACTTGTGTGCTAATACAACTCATCAGGTCACTTGAGTGTGTTTCTGTGTCTGTGTGATGTAAATCCTCCACGTCATCTCTCCCTGCCTCTGGGCCTTTGTTTCTCTGCAGGAGGTCAGATCAGCTTTGACGTGTTTCCTGACGGCTGGGATAAGAGATTCTGTCTGAGCATTGTTGAGAAGGACAACTACTCAACCATTCACTTCTTTGGAGACAAGACCAAACCTGTGAGTATGCTAACTACTGCAGGACGGCACAATGATGCCTGAGTACATGTAGATTCTTCCAAAGACAGAATATGAATAGAGCTGCCGGGTTCAACCAGTGGGAAAGAGAGCAGACAGACAAACCACTGAGATTACACACTTGGAGCACTGAGCCAAAGAATGGGTTGTGTTAGACCGCATGCTTCATGCACAGAAGTCTCTGCAATGTGTTTGGTGCTGTGGCTGACACCTACAGCATCTGCGGCCTTTAATCAGTATGTTGCTCCACACCAACCCAGCTACATTTCAAAGCCCTTTGTCTCAGTTGCTGCCAACAGGTTTATCCAGTCTGAGCTTCTGAAATGTTTGCTTTGGTTGTGAGCCACTATGAACAAGACCAAGATGGAGAAGAAGTAGCCACAGTGTAACACATGTTCTAAACACACCTACCTCACACTGCAGTTCAGATATTCAGCTGTTTTCTTGTTGTTTCGTTTCTTGTAGATGGGGATCTTTGTGAAAAAAACCTGAAAACACATTTTCACATACACACAAACATTATTTGTAAAGCTTAGTGCAGAGTTCAAAGTGGTTTTAAAGGTAATTCATTTTTTTTCAGTTAGTTTATCACACACTCTGTGTCTTCCTTGTGCTTTAAAGGTGCACTTTTACGAGAGTATGTACATGGGTGTTTCATAAAAAACAGCATTAACTCTACGTTTTGGCCTTTCGATGTTTTGGAAAACCTGTTACAAAGTGATCTTTCGGAAAATTGAGTGTACACCTGGATGGGCATAAACAGACTTTTGAAACAATGAGACAGACACACAAGTAGGTAAGTCAGTATGTGTTGTGTATGCGTTGACAGAATAGATGTTGTGCATATTTAGAAAGACACAAGGGCTCTAATCGTTATAGTATTTTCTGTAACCAGGCAACCCACCAGAGCATACGACCTGCCTCCTGTTGAGCCCAGCACACGTATGTTCAGTGCATGTAAGCAGCCGTGTGACAGGTGTTTATTTGTCAGTGTGTTACGCACAGAGATGATGAAACCTTACTAAAGCCCTTGTCTGGATGGTGATCCATCTTTCTTTGAAAAACGTTGTCTCCACAAATACCTGTGTGCGGGTGGACTCGGCCTGAAACCCAGAGATTCTGTCTCGGCTCATTCCTGATGTTGTTCAAAAACATTGTGGGATTTGGGAGTGTAAGTGTATCCTGTTAAAATAATCAGGGTGTTAATCTGTTGAAACCATTGAAAGCAGGATGTAAACTCATAGTTTGACTATGTTAAACTGTGAGTTAACGCCCAGGTCAAGACTGTTTCAGAGCTCCAGAGCACATGATTGTTCGCACGCTGTGCTGCTGTGAAAGTGATCACACCAGGTGGTGGGTTGTTGAGACCTGATGAGGGATCACTCTAGCTGACGACCATCGCCATTCAAAAACATCTCCCTTTTCATCCAGTGCAGTCACAGTAGACTGCTGTGAGCACACACACAATATCCAAGATGTGGCTTCAGAATTCAGAATGGCGTCATTCTCAGTTCTCCAGTCCTCCTCTCATGACTATTCATCAACGGCACAAAAACGTATTCTTTCCTTGTTCTGGTGGAGACTGAAGACAGCAGTGATTTAAAAGATGACACAAAGCAAGAAGGGCATTCTTGGTACGCACAGTCCAGGGCTGGGCGATAAACCGCTCAAATCGATTCATTCGAGTTTGTGGTTAACGACGATTTAAAAAAAATTAAATCGATTTTCTCTTTAACTTGCTCCTCCGCCGCTCCCCATGGGCTCCCGTAGTTCACAGTGGGCTCCGCCCTCCCCCCGCACTTACTTTCCACAGAGAAACAGACACAACAACATGGCAGCAAGCAAAGAGTCCGTTCCTAAAAAGGCACTGTCTCATCAGTAGTTCGGGTTTGTAGCCTCGAACAAACCACAGTCCGCTGCCTTTAGTTGCAACAGCTTTTAAACAAACTTTGCACATTTATTTCAGCCTCTCAAACAGCCACATGCATCACAATGGGACATTTGTTGTTCACTATGAGATGTACAGGAGCGCGGCAGCCCACAAACACCGGCTAAAAAGCAGCCAACATTAGCAGAATCATTTAATCATTGTGTCCAGTATGAGAAGAAAGGGTCCCGGTGGACAGCTTTTACAGATGCAGTCACGTTGCATATCGCTAAAGATATGGTGTCCGTATGTACAGTGGAAAAGCCGGAGGTTCATCCACAAGCTGAAAACTTGAGGCCCCAGGTTTGTGCTATGAAAGCAGAAACGGGGCATGTCTGAAGCCAGAGGGAGCAGACAGGCTCGTCTTCCTGCCAGAAATGTGTTCAAAAGACAGCAAGCACACACCTCATGTCACCTCTGTACATCTACCAACATGTCATGTTTACTGTGCAGCATGCAGATGTTTCATTTAGTTTCCATATCTGCAGGAATACAAAATACTGTTTGTACACAAAAGGCACCTTCTGCAAAAAAAGTATTTGATGAAAGTTATGTTCACACTTTATCAATCCCAATATCAAACTGATCTGCTTTTATAAAAACATGCAGTCTGACATGTTCAATTTAAGGGACACATTTTTGAGTGAGTTTGAAGGTGCACTGTTTAAAATGGCAGGGCAATTTTGTTTACAGTAAAAGCATTACAATAAAAGCAATGCTTTTAATAATTTCTTTGTCATTTTTAGTTTGTTTTTGAGAAGGAAAAAAAATCTATTAAAATCGTAAATCGAGTTTGGTGTGAAAAAATTGGAGATTCCATTTTTCGGCCATATCGCCCAGCCCTAGCACAGTCACAATGATACATTTGAAAAAATAAGGTTTTATCTGATTGGCAGAGGCAGCACTGTGAAAAAAAACCCCTCACATCCAAACGGGTGTGAATGACACAACAGGCAGTTGCTTGAAGCATCACTGCTCTCACAGTAGGCTGTCTGTCCTGTGCCCAAGCATGTTGGTTTGACTAGTGTGAGCGCTCTGTATCGTGCTCGAGCACGGGACACTTTTTTGGCCCTGGCATTACACAGGCCCAGGGGCCCAAGGTGTCAGGGGGCCCACCGGGCCAGACCTTTGTTTGAAGGGACACTTATTAACATTATTCTTTGGAGAGTAAATTGGTTTAGTCCGAAGGAGGGATAGCCTGAGGACATTTTCCCACAGATCTGGAACAGAATGTAGAAATGAAATAAGATCCAGACACACATATATCCCAGAGGAGCAGGATTAGTTTGTGTGGCAGCTGGACAATAGTAATCTGTGATTGAACAGTTGATGTGTGTGTGTTGTTCCTTGGACATCATAATCAGTGTTGTTCAGGGAATGTCATTGATCATCACCTGAGCAAAAAGCGACTCGGTCTGGCTTTGGAACAAGCTGCTTTGGCTTGAAAGGCAATGTGGGGACAGATTGCTGTACTTTACACAAAGTTCACCTGTTATTTTCTGTCTCATGTCAGTTTCCTTTGTCACAGTATGGGCGGGTTTGGGGGAAAGTTTGGGTTAAAATGGACTCTGTCACGATGTTCAGCACCGTTGGAAAGAATAACTTCTGCCAG
Source organism: Lagodon rhomboides (assembly GCA_039737535.1). Taxonomy (NCBI): domain Eukaryota; kingdom Metazoa; phylum Chordata; class Actinopteri; order Spariformes; family Sparidae; genus Lagodon; species Lagodon rhomboides. Next base: position 475,162 of record CM077786.1, read on the forward strand.
GTGCAAACATCAAGCAGATGCTTTCAGATAGTGCTGATTTAGATCATCCAAGTTTACGTAAACTAATCTGTGTGTGTATTTCTGTGTGTGTGTGTGTGTGTGTGTGTGTGTGTCTGTCTGTTTTCCAGGGAGGAAACGACTATGAGATCTTCTCCGACCCTCGGACCGTCGGCCATGAAGTCTCCTGTCCAGAGGAAACACAACGACTTTGTGAGCAGCTTTTCTTCTCATGAGAGAGGACTCAGCTCACAGATGTCACTGTTATGATCCCGTCACTTTTACAAGACAAAGAGGATAAGAGGTCTAATAGGCTTCATTTGTTCCATTCTGACCTTGAGGTTTAATAAATTGTCGCGGTGTCTTTGGTAATGTCGAGGAAAAGAGAGATTTCTGGTTATTTTTGATTGAGTTTTGATCTTTAGGGGCTTTAAATGTGACAGTAAGGTGATGGTTAAAGGTTCACTCTTTTTTTTCCCCCTATTATCAGCATTACCTCATGGTAAACACTGAGCCAAACCCCATCATTTTGTCATTTGCAGAGATTGATGCAGTTTTTAATTTTCAAATCACTTTGACTGACATGTCATTCCACGTACTGCGGGTCAAAAGTGCTTTTGACTAAACCACAGCAGCCATATGAGCCACTGTGCCTCTGATGGGGGGGGCTGGTAGTTAGGATGTTTCCTGTATTGTAGAGCTGTTACTGGAACCATGTCACTGTGCATGTAACAAACACACCTTCTTTCCCTCAGAGCTCATCCGTCAGTCACATGTGGCCAGGCCATAGCTTCCAGTTTTTTGCATTGATCTTAAAGTCTTTGCAGGTTTCTTGTCTTTGTTTGCTTACACTCATCGCCCTGAACAAACTGGAACCAGAACACACATCACTTGCTGGGTGCCATCAGATTTTTCTCCTCGATGTTATGGAACAGCATATATGAAAAAGTTTCATAAAACAGTGTTGTGGCTGAAAACATACAAAATGATTCTCAGTGATGTGTAACCGTTCGTGCAGAGTCACAGCAGCAGACAGAATATCTTCTCTAAAGAGGTCATGAGGAATTGAACTGGGCCCTTATGGTTCCTTATGGTAAAGGTGAGAACGTGTCTGAGAAGTACTGTGTACACAATCGTGTGATGTTCCCAACACATTGACTTGAATGAAATATCGACTTGTATGAAGCTTCTGCTGTAGATGATGGGAACAGTGAGCAATAAAAGCAGGGAACAATGCTCACTGTCATGTCTCTTTTGTATCTTATGATGCATAACTCCACAACACAATGCTTTGTTATGAATCCCACTGACACTGATATCTTATCTAGACCCATATTGATATTTGAAAGTCTAAAAATACAATAACATTTTGGCTTGTTTAAAACTTAACTGTATAACGAAAGCAATCCCTGCAAAGGATGCCTTGAACATGTTTATTCACCAGTCGTAGCCAAGATAGAGTATGTCCCGAGCAGGACGGGTTGGAGTTGTCAGTGCTCCCTGATGGACAGACGCTCAGAGTCCTCTTTAAGAAGAAGCATCAGCATGTTGTAGTCTGTTGTCAATGACTGAATGAGTAAGGTGCATTTCAAATTCAGACATTTTTAAATTGTGAACTAATATATGGGTGTGTTGAGCTACGGATTTAAGATTAATATTATATCCTGGCTAATGGAACAGGATGACAACATCAGTACACAACGGACCAAACCATTACACACTGACTCACAAATGTCCTGAATCCAATGAAAAAAAGGCTCAGTAGGTATCAGACAGATAGAAAAGCTTGACATTGAAATAAAACACTGAATGTGATGCTAAAGCCATTGAAAAGTGTGAAAAATGATTAAATAATGGAGTACTGTAACATTACATCTTTAACATTATCTATGGCTGCAATGATTATTAACACTTTCACATAAAAAAAAGTTTAAAAGAAATGAAAATAATCATGTAATTGAATGTTAAAAAGGTGTTTGTTTGTATTCAGCTCCAAAGCTGTATTTAATAAGATCTGTGGCACCTGGTTTTTATAAAGGACCAGATCATTTCTCCGTGTGAGAGAACTAAATTAATACTACACAGAATCAACATTATGTGGCAATAAAGTCAAGAGTAGTGTAGATATGAATATTTGACAATGAAAGATTCTTTGTTTGGGTAAAGAAATATTGTTATGAATTTGATTACCATAAATATTCAGTAACGATGTTCAAACAATTCAAAGTGCTTTTCATATGTTGTGTTGAAGAATAAGTCAGACTCAGTATGCGGCAGATGATCCTTCCCTTTAACAGTGCATTTATTGATACATCATTCCCATCAATGGATACAGGACACACACACGTACACACACATACACACACACACACCACAGGCTATAGTGAAATGTACAAGTTGAGAGGGAGAGGAGAACCCGGGACGTTCAGCTCATCAGATTGAGTGAGTGTTGTGACCCGCAGCACGCTGACGTTTATCAGGCTCTTCTGTTACCTTCTTCCATGTGCCACACTGCTCGACAGCTGCAAACACGAGAACCTTTCCAAATCTACCAACATGGAAAAGGGCAAAACCTTTTTTCTTTTTTTCTTGACTTGCTGAATGAATGTCAGGAGTATACGACATTGTTCTTAAAAACAGTGGTTCAAAATTGGGCTACATGACAGTATGTGCTCCCATGTCTGGTCCCATTCTTTGTTCAGTCCCACAGATGGCTCTCACTGCTCAGCAGTGAACACACCAACCGTCGGTAGCTTTAAGATGCACGGCTCAGTCAGTGTGTGTTTCTGTCCACACATTCAAGTACAAGGAGCCACAGGAGGTGCTCACTGTAAGATTTAAATACACCGACATCAAAATGTACCTCCACACAGAGAGATCCCTCTGGACAGTGGAGAGACCATGAAACAAACTGTGACATTTGTTCTTGCTGTTGGTAATTTATCGGAATCAGAAGTGGGAATGTCAAAAGTTACAGATCACCTGGAAGGACACAAAGTTCTTAAAGCGCACGCTGGTCAAACATAGTGTATATACTGATATTCAACATTAACTTCACTGGATTTCATGATTAACACTTTCTCATCTGAACGATTCAGTTGGTATTTTTACATCTGTGTGGATATCAGGTCCTTACTGAACAGTATACAGTAGAGTCAAACATAACAAAAAATAAATGGCTTTAAAATGATACATTGCACACAGACAAAAGAAAATGCTGCATTGCAGCATTTGTTGTAAACATAAATATTTTTGTTCACATTTTGATTCCTGCTCCTCATAATCTGATCTCATAACCAAATGTTTTAACTGGGTCAGCCTGACAATCTTTTCTCTTCCTCTCATACTTTTATAGCTGAGAGAGCATCTTTGGAGGATCCACATCATCATCACTCTCACACCCACTCTCCGCCTCTTCAAACGGTTCAAACCTAAATACTGACCCCTAGTGGCCCATTTGTGTTTAAAGGAGTGATATGGTTTTTGAGGAGTTTGAGGAGTTAGAAATAATAATAATAATAATAATAATAATAATAATAATAATAATAATAATAATGATAACGACAACAACGACTGAATTCACTTTTTAGGGCGGTTTGTTCCTTTAAGTTAAGATACCTGCTGGCCCTACAAAGAAGTACCTCGGACAAGATACTATTACTATTACTACTAGTATTATGCATATTCATTTACACTGAGGAAGGAAGACTGGATGTAAATGAATGATTCAGTAAACCTTCCACCGTGTAGTAAGGTATCTGACATGATAAACATGGACTGAGTGTGTTTGTTCTGTCTGAAAATCTACAAGTGTTTCATTCGACTGTTTCACATATCATCAGGCTGGTTTCATTAACATTTGTCCATCTCACAGCAGTAACAGTGTGTACAAATGACAGTAATTGAGCCTACCTCTAAAAACATCCCTGTAAAAAAGGAGCCTCTCTGGCCTGCTGCAACAAAATATGAAATAAAAAAACAGTCAAATGAAAACACTAAAATGGAGTCTTTCAGTGCCGTCATCTAAAAGCTCAACTGTTAACCAGCCGTTGAGGTATCTCCCTTAAGATCACTAGAAAACAAAACATAAAATCCCTCTACCTGTCAGCCCGTCAGCAGCCATCTTTGACTTTTCACAGTCGTTCTCTGCTCCTCTGCAGCTGTTTCACTAAATATTTTGGGTGTCTACGTTGAGACGATGTGATTTCCTCTCTCACCTTCCAGCCAAAGGGCAGCTTTCCCTTTTTCCAGTCAGGCAGTAGTAAATACAGCCTCATCTGAGTCCGGGTCCTTTCTGTCGTCCCCGCCGCTGGACGAGCGGCTGCTGAGGTCGGCCACGCCTGACTCCAGGTCGCTGCAGGTGGAGAGGTCATCAGGGTCGCGACTCTTCAGATGGCTGTGCAGCCCTAGAGGCAGGGTAAGGGCGGGATCCTTGGTCTGAGCCTTGTGATTGGCTGCTACAGAGGAGAGTGCGTGATTGTTGTCCTGTGCAGGGCTGGTGACTGAGTCTGTGTAAGTGGTGGGCGGGTCCGGCCCGCAGTGTCTCTGCCACAGGTGACTAGTCCTCCTCCTCGGAACCGTGACCTTCTCCCACGTGATTGGCTGTCCTGTCAGGGCTGCTATCCTCTGCGGCAGAGAGAGCACACACATGCACTTTCTTTAATTAGCTGAGACGCCGTCCAGTCGTTCATCAGCAGCGTTAACAATCAAATAATGTCCTAGAATTGTGTTGCAGAGATACTGACTGAAGTTAGCATGCTAGCCAGTTAGCTGTGGCCTCTACTGGTCCAAAGCTCCTGCGCTTGCAATGTGAACACCAACACTCCCCTGGTCCTGACTAGCTGCTCAGCGACCTGAGCTAACTTCCTAATAGCAGCTACAGTTAGCAGCTACAGTTAGCAGCTACAGTTAGCAGCTACAGTTACGCTGCCCTCTATTTGTTTTGAGTGTGAATTTGACAGTTAGCCAATTCCTACATATTGCACCTTTACATCCACTTTCTTTGGGAATACAATGAGATATACAAATAATAATTTCTTTCTGATTTGTTTTTTCCAGTAAAATGTGAAACTTATGAGTTGAATATTCTTAGAAATGACATCCTCTCGCAAATATTTTAGAGGTTAAGCTGCAGGATTGCAGATGTTTCCTAATCCTCCATTCTCAGTCGATGTGCACTTCAGGCTGCAAAGTTGCAAACTAGTTGTGAGGTCACAAATCTGGCTCATACATACATGTGTTAAACTCATGTTGCACACACTGAAAGAGGAATGTGATAACGGCCTTCTGCTGCACACTTACTTAAACTTGTACTTAAACATACAAATGAATTAACAGTGAGCAAAACAGGTGTTCCCTGAACACGAGGCCAGAGATGTCATCTGAATAATCTTACAAACCTGCAGGATTTACTCTAAACGGTTCATTTGTCATTGATGGCATAAAGCAATTTTACTGTCCTCAGATCTGTGAAATACTGTGACAAGTTAGGCAGTGTTGACCTGTATGTATATGAGATGTTTGTTGTGTACGTTTTTCTACATTTGGAGAATTCCAGTTGGAAACAATAGATTTCAGTTGCCTTCAATTGCCCCCTGGGGACAAATAAAGTTTTTTGAATTGAATTGAATTGATTTAGAAAACTCTGAGAGATTGTTGGATCGTTTGGAGAGATGGATGTAGAATTGGGGTGACGGTGGTGTCGGAACAGGGGGTGTCTTTGTGTGTTGTATGCCTTGTCTGGAGCCCGGGTGGTGGTGGGCGGTTCCTCCTGGCGGTACCTCCTGGTGATTGGTCAGCTCCTCCTCCAACTGCTGGGATTCCTCTCTCACGGCAGACAGGAAGTCGGCAGGTGACTGGCGAGGAGGCGATGATTTCTCCACGTGGTTGTAGAGACCCTTCCACATTCTGAAGACGAGGAGAAAGGCAAGGAATTATACTTATTTATTTTATCCCTCCCTTTATTTTATTTTATTTATTTTATTTTTACTTCTTCTGCTAGATTCAGTCTGAGGGACAAAGAGCTGAAACACATCCCGTTTTGATATGGAGGAACGAAAAGAACAACGATTTCTGCTGTATGAATCCATGCGATTCTGCCTGGAATATAATATATGAATATATCTAATATAATATAATCCAGACATATATTAATATATTAGTAATTTATGCTTACTGTATTTTAGAAGTTTATTTTGTCCTTTCAACGGTCAAATGACATGACTTAACCCAAATGTTATGATTTTACATATATACCACTACATATTGATCACACACTCGTAAATAGCTTTAGCAGTCTGTGGCAGAGCACAGTGATGTGGTGTCAAAGCCTGGGTCTTGCTGCAGTGACTCACTTGAAGCAGTAGGGGGTGGTGTTTGGTCTCAGGACGCCCTGAGTCTGGCTCATCTCGGCCTTGTACAGGGGGTTGGTGTATTCGGCTCTGTCCTTCCACAGCTGAGGCCACACAGAATGACTCCGCTCACGAAGCCTGTCGTCAGACAACACACACAGCATCCCACAACGCAGTCAACACCTGTGTGAGGCTGCACTGGGATTCAAAAAGAGTCTGGGAGACTTGTGCTGTTTTTCCACATCTGTATTCTTTAGACACATGCTTGTCTGACAAACTGAAATCATACACATGTTTAGGTGATTGTGCTTCTCAGTGTAGTCACTATTACAACAGGATGTATAGCTCTGCAGAACTAACGGCCACAGCTAAAACTTCAATCTAAATAATTGAACAGAGTCTGAATCACTAGGGAATATTTTTATGTGAGTACATATTCAGTACTGGACACAGGGTTAGGGTTAGGGTTAGGGTTAGGGCCCAGTAAGGTGCGTACGTGCATGTGTCTGCTTGAGTGTGTGTTGGTTTTAATAATAGTTACAATAATTATAATAAAACACAGTCATGAATCTATACTTACTGAACTTATTTCTGATTACGTAGATTTAACAAGTCTCTTCAGACCTTCCAGTGTGTCCACTGTATGTGTGAGTCTCACCTCATATCCCTGCGCTCCTTCTGGCAGTTGCCCAGGAAGTTTCCAAAATGGCAGGAGTAGACGTGTGTGTGTATGGCGATGAGGAAGCGCTCGTTGAACTCAAAGGCACAGGGGAACTGCTCGGACAGCTGCCACACACACTCCAGGAACTGATCCATGACGGGAGACACCTCTTTAGGGTCTCCGTCCAGGTGAGCGTACCTGAAGGGACACAGCTCTGTCTTAACTGTCCACCACACCACACACTCTTTAGAAAAACAATTAAGCAATCATTTATTCAATTCTAAAAAGACAGAGATAAAACATGTATGCCAGAAATCAGCACTCTCAGTTCTCAAGATGTGGGTAAGACGGCATCAGTGGAAAAAAGCAACCAAAGAGCAGTAAAAAATGTACAAATTCATAGATAGATTAGTTAAAAAACACACGTTTTCTACCTTTATAACTTTTCTCCACGTTAAGTTGTGGAGAAAAGGAACTCAGTCAGTTAGGGAAAAACACAAGAGTGGATTTTCATACTGACCCAAATTTGTTGACCTACAACCTATTTTTCTGTCTTCTATTCTCTCTGCCTTCTATTTTGTCTGCCTCTCTGCCTGTCACACACTCACTTCATCTACAGAGACCAAACAAACCAACTTCTATTATTCTGTTACCTGCAACTTTCACTGGCTAACTCATGTTTTATTTCCATATTTCCTTATATATTTCATCATAACATGTAAAAATGCATGCAAAATAAGGAACCACTGGGTTCAGCTGTTGGAGAATAATGGTTGGCCTATCTCACAAAACACTCAGAATGATTGTAATGATATTGCTCTGCAAACACTGTTGAAGTCAGACCAAGCTACTGACCTGTGGGAGAACTTGTGTCCAAAGGAAACCCAGTCTCTCTCTATCAGCAGCTAGGAGAGAGAGGAGAGGAAGAGGAGGAAATAGTAATTAGGGCAATACAACAAAGGAGGAGAGGAAGGGAGGAGAAAGAGTAGAGAGGAAGAAGAGGATTAGATAAGAAGCAAGAAAGTCTCAGAATAAGAACGAGGGATCATCAGTGCTGTGTGTTACCATGAGTCCTTTGGTGGTTCTGTAGAATGGGTCCAACAGTATACTGGCGAGAGAGCAGGCCTGGGCCGTCCTGTCCCAGCCGTCTGAACAGTGAACCAACACACTGATGCCTTCATCAGCAACTGCCTGGAAAGAGAGAGACACAGAGGGGGTTACTGTCAGCCCTGGGCCCTGCCAATAAACAGAACAACGACATCTCACTCAAGATCCAGGTGTCAGGGAAACAAATGTCAAATTACAATTGGAACACAAACAATAGAAAAGTGTTTGGAATACAAGTATCGATGCCTGAAAATAGGTTCCAGTGGAGGGTTCGATCCTGCAGTCGATGAAGTGAGTGAGACAGCACGCAGGGTGTTTTATACAAACACATGACAAATTCACATTCAGGCTCCTTTTTTTCATTTGGCTCAGAATTTAGAAGAATTTGGCTATAATGGCTTTTCATCTGTCATTTAACACAGTCTTTTTCTCATGAATCTTTATTATGTATCTGTCTTGAGAAAAACATCTCTGATGTACACAGTAGGGAAAGTACTGTGATATGTAACATGTATAGTGAAAACCTGTCTGCTTTCTCCTCATATTTCAGATTGTTGAAAATGGATTTTCAAATAAATAAAAAAAACCCTTCTCCTTCCATATCTGCAAGACCCTTAAAAAACATATTTTCTTAAGTTTCCATAATGTTAAAACTTTTAGATTTGCCTGTTTTGTATATAAGAGTCTCCATGGTGTTGCTCCACCGCCGCTGAATGAATTCACAAGTCTGGGTCTGGTATCCTCCTGATTGTGTAATTTGTATTTTATCTTTTTATTTGCTGTCTTTTTTATTTGTATTTCTCTTTATTATTTTAGTAGGGACTACGGATGCAAACTAACTGCTTGCTATAATCCGGCATGTTTACAGAGATGTTTTCAACGTTCATTAATGTGCACTGTCCCTAGCCACTGGGTCGTGTCATCAGCCGACACGGCATCTCCTTTCACTGCTATGCCGATGACACTCAGTTATACCTCCGCACTGACCCCAACCCACGTTCTACCCCGGTCCTCTCATCATCACCTACTCGAGCCCTCTCCAACTGCCTGGAGGAGATTAGGGCGTGGATGAGTCACAACTTCCTTCAGCTGAACAGCTCCAAAACAGAAGCCATACAAATTGGCACCCCTCATCAGGTCCAGTCATCACCCATAACCACCATCTCCTTCTCCGGTCAAGCCATCCTCCTCTCTACCTCAGTTACCAACCTCTGTGTGAAGCTGGACCCACAACTTACCTTTGTAAACCACATCAAACATCTGTACAAAACCTGCCTTTTCCGTATAAAGAACATTTCTAAACTCCGGCCCTTCCTCACTTTCTCTGATGCAGAAAAACTCGTCCACGCCCTCATCTCCTCTAGCCTTGATTACTGTAACAGCCTGCTCATCGGTATACCCAACAAACACCTTCAGAAACTTCAATTCATTCAGAACTGTGCTGCCCGAACTCTAATGAAAACCCGCAAATACGACCACATCACCCCCATTCTTCAGAACCTACACTGGCTTCCCATAACCTCAAGAATTCAATAGAAGATCGCCTTCATCACCCACCTTTGCATCTACAGCAACGCCCCGCAATACCTGAAAGACCTCCTTACCCCCCACTCATCCACCTGTAACCTCCGGTCCCAAAGTATAAACCTCCTCCATCAGCCCCGCACACGACTCTGCACCATGGGAGACGGAGCCTTCTGCTCCGCTGCCCCACATCTGGAACTCCCTCCCTGAACATCTACGACAACCCCAGTCTGTGGACACGTTTAAAAAAGGGCTTAAAACTTTTTTGTTCAGGCAGGCATCTTTAGGTTGTCCCTAGATGTTTTTATTCTTGTCTCTGCACCTTAATCTCCTCTTTTAGCTGTTTTCTTTAATGTACTTTATTACCTGTGTCTTTTTTTTATCTACTGCTGATTTTAACGTGTCTGATTTTTCTCTTAGTCTTTTGTTTATTTTGTTTCTGGTTTCTGTAGCACTTTGAGATTCTTTATGAAAAGTGCTTTACAAAAAATGTATTATTATTATTGTTATTATTATTATTATTATTATCCAAAAATAAAGCATTATTATTAATAAATGCATGCTTCATCACGACAATTTGATTTGTGCTGTGAATATTTCCATAATACGACTGACATGGGCGGCTGTGGCTCAGGGGTCGGCACCTTGCATGGCAGCCACCACCATGAATGTATGGATAACTGTAAGCTTTGGCTCGCTTTGGACAAAAGTGTCTGATAAATACCCTAAAATGTAAATGAGGCATACAGTTGGTTTTGTGTACCTCCAAAAGTGATTAGGCTGAAAACATCTCAGCTTCTTTGCTGTATTTACAACTGGGTTTTATTATCAACCCATCAAGAGTGTTTTTGTCCAGCTGTTTGGAAGCAGCAATTTACCAATGTCCATAGAAATGCAACTTAAAACATTATGAAGGCTCAGCAGCACTGACTGTTTCTGTTTTCACTCTCCAAAAAAGGTAATTAAGGTACATTATTTTCCAAAGAACAATGGTTGTTCAGTGAGGAAAATTGAACACAGTGTCACCCATACACAGGTTCTACTTGGGCAGCCCGCCCGGGTAAAATGAAACCTGCCAAGGAAGATAAAATCCAAATTCTTTTTTTTTCCAATGAACGATGTAATTTTACAGCACACACAGACCGTCCGCCCTGACGTTATATACTCCAATACAGGTGATGGCGGTGTGGTTTTTAGTCTGCCAGTAAAACCAACGAAAAAGGGGAGAAGGAGTATTTAATGTGGTTGGCTTGACTGGAACTTCCTCTGCAAAGAAGACGGCTGGCCTCATTGTCCAGGAGCAAGCCCCCAGGAAGAATGCCAGGCTCGAAGCCATTTTTCGTAGTGGCCAAACTGTATAATTATTACATTGTCACATAATGCACTGGGGCCCAAAAATAATACGCCATAAGCTAACATTGTGAAAGAAGCATCTAACAAGGTGGATAATTGTTTTTGAGCCTCACAACCCCCAATATTCGTTTTACTGTCCTAATTTGAGCCATAAGCCCCAATAAAATTGAGAAAGTCTAGAAGTGCCCCATGATTAAATTATTTTATTCCCATTCCCAATGAAGTTACCAATCCCTTTCCTGGTCCATTTCTGTAAAGTTCCATCTGCAATAAGGTAAGGAATATTGGGATTATTACACAAAGGGGTCTTTCTCAGTAATGAGATATCTAGTCCCAACAATGCATGAGTTTCCTGCCATGCCCGAAAAAGTGTTCAAAATTATGGGGTTTTTAGTTATTAAAGAAAGGTTCTTCTTTGACCCCAAAAAGGGGATATTTTTTAATGGAGTAGCTTTCATGTTGTTCTATAGAGAGCCATCTGATGTCACTACTCTCAGAGTGTAACCAAGTCCATGTTGGACGAAACTGAGAAGCCAAATAGTAGCATTTAAAATTAGGAAGGTTCAAGCCTCCTTTAGTATATGATGCTTGGAGAGTAGTAAGTTTTACTTTGGGGTTTTTGTTTCGCCATAAAAAGGAGGAAGTAACTTTGTTAGTCTTACTGAAAAAGCTCTTAGGGACATGAAGATGGATACATTGGAATAAATAAATAAGTTTTGGTAGCACATTCATTTTAATTATATTTACCAATTAAAGAAAGGGGTAGATCGATCCACCTTTGTGTGTCTGCCTTTATTTTCTCTAAAAGGTTCAAGTAGTCGTCTTTAAATACTTTGTCTCCTTGTTTCCAAGTATTTATGCTCAGGTATTTAAACCCACGAGGACATACCTTCAGTGGTTCAACAAGAGTTCCAATGTCCAACTCCTGTGTGTTTAAAGGCAGGACTTTGCTTTTTGTTAAATTTATGTTGTATCCTGATGCTGCACTATACTCTTGAAGACACTGAAAGAGTGGAGGGACCGAGTCGGCTGGGTCAGTTAAGTGGATCAAAATGTCATCTGCATAGAGAGAGATTTTATGCTCAGAAGTTCCAAATTTGACACCGGAGATGGCAGCATTAACTTGGATAGCATGAGCAAATGGTTCGATGGCAAGCGAGAATAATAACGGAGAGACTCAACAGCCCTGTCCAACCCCTCTAGAAAGTGAGAAGGTGCTCGACAGGACCCCATTAGTTAATATTTGTGATTTAGGTGCCTTGAATAGTGTTTTAACATAGTGAATGATTTTTACACCAAAATTCATAGCTGCAAGTGTTTGAAATAGAAAGGTAGGTTCGATCCTGTCAAACGCCTTCTCAGCGTCCATTGATATTATCAGCGTAGGCTCTTTTGTCATCTGTGCAGAATCAATTATATGAAATAAATGGTGGACATTATCTGACCCTTGCCTGTTCCTGATGAACCCAGTTTGATCTGGGTGAATTATTTTTGGCATGAGGTCTTCTAATCTAGTAGCAAGCAATTTAGAGATAACCTTGTAATCAGCGTTTAGAAGACTTAAGGGCCTATAGGAGCTACATTTTTGTCTGTCCTTGTCAGGTTTTGGTAATAGTATAATGGTAGCTAATTCGAGAGAGCTGGGTAGAGTCTGATTATTCAAAGCTTCCTTGATCATGTTTGTGAGAGGCGACAGCAGCCTATCTGAAAAAGTTTTCAAGTATTCAATGGGAAATCCATCTGGTCCCGGGGCCTTGCTGTTCTGCAGAGATTTCATGGCCATACCAGGAGAACCTCTTCCTACATTATATCAGCATCTAACCGGCTTTTATCTGCAGCATTTATCTGTGGGAGATCAAGATGTTCCAGAAATCGGTCTGCTGCAACATTATTGGTGTTATGTTCTGATTTGTACAGTGCTTCATAAAATTTTTGAAATTCTGCATTTATTTCCACCGGGTCAGTCAAGGGCCTGCCATTGTCAGTAATTATTGAATGAATTATTTCATCTGATTCCTCCTTCTTGATTTGCCATGCTAGTAATTTACCAGTTTTATTGCCATACACATAATAGTGGTACTTGGTCCTAGCTGAAGCTGCTTCGGCCTTGGTAGTGCATAAGTTATTATACTGTATACGTTTCACAGCCAAAGAATTTAAGATGTCCATTCTTTTGGTTTCAGAAAGTTTTTGCTTAAGTATTCTAATTTCTTCATCTAATTTTGTCAGTTCTTTTCTCCTTTCTCTTGATTTATATGTACTGTAGGACAAAATACATCCCCTCATGAATGCCTTAAGGACGTCCCATATAACTGCATTGGAGGCAGAGTTCACGTTGGTTTCGAGGAACAGATCAATTTGATTGTTTATATATGTTATGAATTCTGAGTCTTTCAGCATAAATGTTTTAAATCTCCACCTTTGCAGGGATGGCTGTACTGAATCAATTAACAAGGTCATCTTGATGGGATTATGATCTGAAAGTGCAGCAGCCAAATATGTACAATCCTTTATGCTGCTGATTATCTGTTGGGGGGCTAAAAACATTTCTATTATGGAATAAGATTTATGAACGTTAGAGAAAAAGGAGAAATCTTTCTTGTTAGGATTGAGAGTGCGCCAGACGTCACATAGCCCCAACTCTTTTATGCCATGGTTCAAAATCATGGCTGCCTTTGCTGGCGTGGGTGACTTAGGCAAGGAACGGTCCATAGTTGGATTAAAGACCAAATTAAAATCGCCACCAATAAGGCAGAGTCCCTGAGCTGCAGCAATCCTTAGGAGTAGTTCATTAAAAAAAAGAGGATCATCGTGATTGGGGCCGTATATTTTTACTAATGTCATCCTATTTGTATTCAAAACACAGTCAATGAGCAAGAATCTGCCAGTCTTGTCTTTTTCAACTGAGTTCAATTTGAGCTTTATATTCTTGTTTACAAGCACAGCGACTCCTCTAGCATTAGATGTGAATGAAGAAAAAAAGGCATGACCGACCCAGTCCCTCCTAAGTTTCAAATGTTCCACGTTGGTGAGGTGCGTCTCCTGAATGAATGCGATACTTGTGGATAGTTTCTATAAATAAGTAAGATTTTTTTCCCCCTTTATGGGTGTATTAATTCTCTTCACATTCCATGACATACAGTTTAGGTGATTATCCATGTTTCTAACAACTAACAGAAACATAAACATGAACCTTAGGTGGGTTACCCTTCTTGCCTATTAGGCAGCCTCAACAGTTACTGTAGATCTTATACTACACAACCTCTATCCATTATGTTAGAATAACCAGGCCCGGGAGCTATAAAACACGTATAGCTTCTTATCATAAGAGAAAAAAAGAAAAGACGGTGACAGATAGTCAAAAAAGCAGTCCTATAGTTTATCAGATGTGACAGTGCTACACGTCATTGTTTCACATCAGAAGCAATTAGTCCAAATATAATCAAATCTGCCATCCTTAAACAGGGAGAGTCATAATATGGTGCATTAAATGAGATCAGAGGATGGCGATGACTTACTCAGCTGCTCCATTAAATAAAAACAAGTCCGTGGCCTGGAAGGTTATCCAGTAGAAGAGGTGACAGCACATCAAAATCTAATTCTCCAGTTGGCGCAAAAAGTCCGTAACATCGGTGGGTGACGTGAACCACGTGACGGCTCCCTCATGCGAGATGCGGAGCCTAGCTGGATGGTGCAGACTGGACTCGAAGCCCTTCTCCCGCAGCGTCTTTTTCACCGGCTTGAATGCATCCTTCTTCCACTGTGTCTCAGCGCTGCAGTCGGCATACATGTAGATCCTTCTTTTTTCGAAGAAGATCTCCTTCATTTCCCTGGCTCGACGAAGCACTTCTTCTTTGTTTTTAAAGTTGAGGAATCTAGCTATCAGCGGTCTGGTCTTCTCCGTGGCTTTACCGAGTCGGTGACATCTCTCGATGACAACAGGTGTGTCGAAGGTAATGGGATGGAGGATCTGTGGGATAATCCGCTCGAAGAAACCAGTGGCATCCCGGCCCTCAGATTTTTCCTGCTCCTGTCCTCAAGATCATCCAATTTGTCTTTTACATATCGCAGCTCTTTCTCTGTTCTGTTCAGCCGCATGAGAGCGTCACTCACGTTGTCCTCGTTAGCCGCGACCCGTCCTTCCTTCTCCTCTACTTGCTCCGACAAAGTTGAAAGTGATGTTTCAGTCTTCGTGAGTGTATTTTGGATACTGGTAGTCTTGGCTTCAATCTGCTTGGACAAGTCCTCTTTGCTTTCTCTTATCGCCATCATCACGGTTTTGAGCGAGAGGTTTTTTTCAATTCTGGTCTCCCTTAATATTGAAAAAGATTGTTTGGTCCAATAAATAAAAAAAAGTCCAATATTAAAGTGACTGAGAGGCTAGCTAGCGGAACTCATCATTGCGTGTCCATCCTCGGCGCTTGCTAACCGGAAGTCCATAAGAGATGTTTTTAATTCATTTCTTTCATTTTTACCAAAACTTTTGTATTATTTAGTTACTATGTTAGACCTACTTCTGTTTGGAAAGGCAGCAACTGTTACAAACTAAAGCCAACTATGAAATGTTGTGGGGACAGCATAAAATACAATCTCTAAAAGTGGTTCATGTCATTCATCCATAGAGTAAACATAGTGAAATCATTTGACGTGCGTGTGTGTGTGTGTGTGTGTGTGTGTATACACACCCTGGATATGAAGACCCCGGCATCCAGTATGGCTTTAATGTGTTTGAGCCAACCAGAGTTCTCCAGACCCCACAGGAAGTCAGTCATGGATGGAGATCTCATCTCGCCCACTGCATGGAAGAGGAAGAGAGACACTTGTAAACCTTACAAACAAACACACACACACACACACACACACACACACTCTTCTTCTTACCATCAATGATTTTCTGCTGACTGCTCCTCATCACGTGAATGTTTTCAATGCCAATGAACTGCAGCTTGATGTTGGTGTAGTGGTCCTCGTTCTCGTAGCCTTTACCTGCTGCCCGATTCGCCATGGCATTCAGCTGGAGACACACACACACACATACACACACACCAGACTTTTGTATGAGAATAGTATAGCTCATGTATGTGGGTATTATTCACTGTGCCTGAGGAAGTGTGTGTATAAATGGTAAACAGACTTTATTCATATAGTAATGCTGAAGCCGTTTACAATACAAGACAGCATTCAGGCATTCACACACACATTCTTACACTGGTTGGTGGCAGAGGCTACCTGCTCATCAGGAGCAATAACCATTTATACACACAGGCAAGTTGAGCTTTAGTATCTTGCCTAAGGACAAAGGCAGACTGCAGAGGTTGGGATTGAACCACCGAGCCATGGTCACCAAGGTGTGTGTGTGTGTGTGTGTGTGTGTGTGTGTGTGTGTGTGTGTGTGTGCGCGCGCGCGAGGGCATGCGTGTGTTACCTTGGGCCGGGTGTCCACCACATAGATGTAGTCACTGCCAGGGTTAGACTTCATCACAGCCTGTAGCATCATCTCATCCTCCTGACAGCGTCCACTGAAGCCTGACAGTGGCTGACTACACCGGCACACTGCTGCCTGTATCAATCAATCATCATCATCATCATCATCAGATCTTGCTAAGATCCTCTCTCTTTTCATTCATTTATTTCCGCCATATGATTAGATGATGTGGATAATGTTGTCTCTTCAACTCTTATTTAAAGGGTAAGTTCACAGTCTGATCTTCTGAGAAACATTTGTTCATGTAATAGTCCCTACATGTATATGTGTGTGTGTGTGTGTGTGTGCGTCACACTGACCAATGTGTCCTGGTGGAAATAGGACAGAGCAGGAAACCGTCCCCGACTCCTGAACCTTGAGCTGCCGACAATGATGGGAGGGGTAGCCGACTTTGGAACGAACAGCTCTGAGGGGTACGTATCGCACACCTGCGGGCACACACATGTTAACATACACATGTTCCTGTCCACCCTGTATGTGAGGTGGTAAAGCAGAAGAGAGTAAAACCTAGTGTAAGGAGAAAGCTGACAAGGAACATGTCGCTCAGTATGACACTGTGGCTCACTGGTTTGTTTGTGATACAACAATAGAGGTCTAAGACACAGAGGAATTAGATGTACAAGACTTTTTAACAGATACATTAACTGTTAAAAATAATCTCGGCTTGACTGTTTATCCTGTCATATTATCTGTCCTGCTGTTGGCTTCATCTGTGAGAGCACTTTTTAAACTCTGTTTCTAAAGGTGCTCTGTAGGGGTGTCACGATTCTCCAAATCCTCAATTCCATTACATTTTCGATTCTAAGCTCACGGTTCGATTCGATTCTCGATTTTTACATGTATTTTTTTAAAGCACAGGTTGCTATGCCATTTTAGACTAGACTTTTATGCAATATAATACCTGACCTTTGTTCGCAATGAACCACACTACATTGTCAAATTTAAAACATTTATTAATAACATAATGTAACAATAACTTATATCTTCAGTCAATTGGAAACTTAAACAAATTATCTGCCACTAGATGGCAGATAATTTGTTTAAGTTTCCAATTGACCGAAGTTTCTTATGTAACTGCAGTCTTCTTCACAGAAGATGACATTCAAGTTCACAACAACACAAACAAAAAAATAAAACCAGAGTCCATAGTCTTCTCTGAACAATTTAGTTGAACATTTACCACACAGATAATTGTTGCAAGAGTGACGTAGCTCCTTTCAGGAATAGGGCGGCGTGTGAGGTGTGAGTGGGCGAGCGAGAGTGAGGGAGCGTGCGGACAGTGAATGAATGATAGAGGAAGGAGAAGAGAAAGGAGTTGCAGTAGTAGCGACAGCAATAAAGTGTACAATAGAGGCTGCAGTTTGGCTGTGAATAAAGGCGACGGCTCCTCCAGATACAGCAAAGCTCCCTGGTCTTATTTCCCGACCAGCTCAACACGTGAAAGGAGGTTCACCCCGAAGGGAAACAGAAACTTCGGCCCTGGAGGAAATCATCTCCCCTGTGCTTCCCGACCACGGTCCGGGAGCTGAACAGGAATGGTGTAACACCATGCTATCGTTTGACTGGCTGTAGCTAACAGCTACTGGCTTAGCTAGTAGCTAAGTTAGAGGAGGTTGACTCGCAGCACTTCAACATGTGTGTTTTTTTTTCCGTTTGGCAAGCCGACCGGACGTGACGTGGGGGCGAGGCAGCATCGACGATCCCAGTTTTTAATTCGAAGTTCGAGATTGTGACTTAATTTCGGTCGATTTCAAATTGAAATCGAGATCGTGACACCCTTAGTGCTCTATAGATAAAATTATTATTATTATTATCAATTTGATTATTATTATTATTGTTATTATTATTATTATAACATATACAGTATGTACATACGATAAATCTATGATAGGCCAATGTTGACTGATAATATCGCAGGACCAAGACCAAAATACAGAACACTGACAAATGTATTCATGAATAAACCTTACTAGACATTCTTACAATGGTCAGTCTGCTGCTTGATGTTTTCTTCCTGATATATTTACTACCATCACCAGCACCAAGTGACAGGCCTCTGAGTAACGCAATGCATCAGTTCTGAGGTGTCCTGTACATGTTTTCTAGATAAGCTTTGACTATTGAAGATATTTCTGACTAGTTACTGCCAGTTTTCCAACAGTCCATGAACTGACCATGCACTACAAACACTACTGTTAGGAAAAGTAACCAAATCGTATCTTAAAATAGTGTTACTTCATCAAAAATTACTTATTTGGGGCGCCGTTTAGCTCAGTTGGTAGAGCGGGCGTCCCATGTACAGAGGCTTTGTCCTCACTGCAGCGGCCCCGGGTTCCAGTCCTGGCCTGGGGCCCTTTGCTGCGTGTCACTCCGATTAGCTTAGTTCTGTCCTGTGAAGTTCACTACTGAAAATGATGTATTTCTCTGTGTAAAAACTGGTGTTTTACAGTATATGGTGGAATATTTCTTGGCCAGGACTAGTAGGTCCAGCCTTTGTGCTAAACTAAGCTAACCACCTGCTGGGGGTAGCCTTATACTTGGTGGTACTGATCTTTTCATCCAACTCTCAGCAACAAAGGTGATTTTACAAAATGTTTAACTATTCCTTGAGGGAAATGGTTCTCAAAGTGGGGTCCAGGAACCCCCAGGGCTCCTTGAGGAGGTTCCAGGGGGTCCCCAGCAAAAAGGCTAAAAAGTTTTATTTCCACTATAATTCCATCCATAAGTAAAACAGTGAAAGAGTGTACGACATACTGGCCATGGGTTTCATGCACTTTCTGTTATAAAGTCTTACGAGCTGGGAAACGCTGAGACCAAATATTATCAAATGTGAGTTAAATGTTGACTGTTTGGTCTCCACATGTTAGAGGAAGTAGCTACTGAGGCTTGTCCTATCTTATCTATAACCTTGTAAATGTCCTCAGTACAAGGCCTACTCACTGCACCTAACAAGAGGAACCTTTAGCTACAGACCACAGAGTATATTACAGAAATGTAACGTAGTAAGTAGCATTATTTTCCAACACTATATATCCAGCATATGGTGACCCCCCAACTGTATAAAAATAATGTAAGAGATTACGACTGACCAGTTTTCCAGTTACTCTTACAGTTTTTCTCAATTGCTAAAACACTAAACCCTATTGTCTAAACCAAATGCTCAGTTGCCTGAACCCACTGATTGAATCAATCACTCTTTTGGCAAAACCACAAGCACTTTTCACCTGTTTAGACACAACTTGCCAACACATTTTCATTGTGATGCACCCGTGCTGCATAATGGTGAGCACAGGTGACAAAAGTCAAACACAATTAAAGCACAGGTGTCACCACTTGAACACAACAACTCAAAATTGATCACACTTGTGGCTAATGATGTGAGGGAACATAAAAGCCAGTTCAGAGAGCACTGGTTTGTGAGGCCCTACAATAGATAGAAATCTGAGAGGAAGAGTTCGTGTGAGAGGAGGTTGAGGTGGTCGAGGAGGTCCAGGTGGTCAGCGAAGACAAAGAACAGTAATATCTGATGAAATCAGAACTACTGTGATTAACCATGTTCTTGTCCATTGTATGAGCATGAGGGAGGCCGGACAAAGGGTACAACCAAACATCAGTAGATTCACTGTGTCCACCAGAATCCGAAGATTTAGAGAATTGAACAGGTAATTACCTTTTTTGACATTATAGTACAGTATGTAAATGTTGACAGCAATTACTGTATGACATACTATATACTGTACCACAGTATACTGTAAGTAAATATATGTTTCCGTACATCACTGTATCAATGTACTGTAGTATTGTAATGGAGGGTTGGTCTAACTGTTTGTAGGCCTAGCATTCCATGTATATTTTTTGTAACTGCATGTTCTCTTTTTGTAGAATTGAAAGACTGCCACATGGGGGTGGGAGGACAGGTATGTTCTCCCCACACCACGAGACCCTAATTGTTGATATGGTCCGTGAGAACAACGCCATTAAACTGAGTGAAATTCAGCAGAAGATCATTGAGGACCATGTAAATTTTGAGGGTATCAACAGTGTCAGCCTCTCTACTGTTGATCGTGTCCTCAAGCGCAACAGACTGTGCATGAAACAGCTGTACAGAGTGCCCTTTGATCGCAACTCAGACAGAGTCAAAGAGCAAAGATTCCAGTATGTACTGGTTGGTATATATCCAGACACATTCAATGTTGATTACTCTAAGTAGTGATTTACTGTAGTGGCCTAAATCACTTTTTCTGTATCACTTAGAAAACTATATCTATTTCTACAGAGGGTTTTTCAACTGGATGCAATGGAAAGACCCCATGAATACATCTACATGGATGAAGCTGGGTGTAATCTCACCAAAAGGAGAAGGAGAGGCCGTAATGTGATTGGCCATCGGGCCATTGTTGGTGTCCCTGGGCAGCGTGGTGGCAATGTCACATTATGTGCTGCCATCAGCAATCATGGGGTTGTCCACCATCATGCCAACCTGGGGCCCTACAACACTCACCAGCTCCTCATTTTCCTCAATCACATGCAAGATGCTCTGTTAGGGCAGCAGGATGAGCATCCCATCTGTGTTGTTGTTTGGGACAATGTGAGTTTTCACAGAGCCCTCCAGGTTAGAGAGTGGTTCAATATGAACCAAGGTTTTATCAATCTTTGCCTTCCACCGTACTCCTCTTTCCTAAACCCCATTGAGGAATTCTTCTCCTCATGGCGGTGGAAGGTATATGAACGCCAACCTTACACCAGGGTAAATTTCCTGCAAGCCATGGAACTTGCTTGTGGTGACATAGGTGTGGAGGCATGCCAAGCCTGGATACGGCATGCCAGGGTTTTTTCCCCCTGTTGCCTGGCCAGACAAAATGTGGCCTGTGATGTGGATGACCCAGTACGGAGACATGATGCTGTGGCTGAGTAAAGCACTTGGCCGCGTTTCCCAGATTCACTCTTAGGGCCCTATTCTCCCGTCCGCGCGTAAGTCCTGATTTACGCGGCTGGACTTAAGCGCTTTTCATTTACTACCAGACTTCTGACACACCCACCGTGTGTAAGTCGGGAATCGAGGCGGCCTCATCAGAGAGGCGTGATTCATTGAAAACGGAGGCAGACCTGGCCATGTCGTCATTCATTTCGGCTGTCTGGAAATCATGGAACATGGAGTTTTCCTAAGACTTGTGAATGCCATTGAAATCCGTGCAAAAGATAAACCAGACTTTAAATTTGAAAAGGCCTCACACTTTGAAGGAGAGCATGTTTTATGCTGTATGAAATACATCCAATAAAATATTTAAATCAGAACACTGTGCATATGACTGAATAGCAAACATGTTTACAAGTCATCAATGAAATCACAGAGGATGAGAGGTGTGCCTATACCGCGCTCGCAGCTTACTGAAATCACCTCCACCTGTCGCCAATTGGGGAACCCGGCAACCCCGTGAAACCCTATTTTAATTCTTCGTCTTTCAGCGGCTGTTGCTGGCATTCGGATGAACCGGTTGGTGAAGTGCAACATTGCGTCCACAAATTGTGTCAAACACCTTGACACAGAAGCTTGCGATACATGGACCACATCACCAGCCACCCTCTGAAATGAGCCAGATGCAAGCACCGACAGCGCAGTGGTTACTTTAATAACTACCGGTAAGGCATGGGGATGATTGGTCTGAGTTGAGAGCTGCTCGTCCAAAAGCCGGCAGAGTTGCATTATGCCTTCACGGTCGAAACGAAACCTTTGGATGCATTCAACATCCGTGAGCCCCAGGATGTCCAAATGCGGCCGATATATGCGCCGTCGCCTCGCAATGCGCCGTTGACGCGCTCTCCTCCTCTCCCATTCACGCAGAACCACAGCCAGGTACACGATGGGCATTTTGATGTCTGATTGTGAACTCACAGCCCTCACAGTCCTTTTTATACTCAACTTAATAGATGTTTCCAGGTGTTTCCAATTTAAGTCGTCATCACGGTTGATCATCATTATCATTACATCAATATAAATAAAAATGTTGTGGGCCTATAATATTGTGTAACAAATAAGGGGAGAAAGAAAAAACTTTGTGACATTGATTGTTTGAATACATTTGATAGCTTTCTGGGAGTCTCTTTTACAATATTATTCCTACATGTGGCGTAAATTGTAACTGCATCCCAACTTTAAGTGCAATATTATGTTTCATCTTCCGGTGGCGCGTGACTTACTACAGCCTCTGAAGCGCGTAAGAGGAGAAGCGCTTAAGTCAGTGGGAGAATACGCGCAAGGCCAGATTTGAAAGGAAACACCCACATTTTCGGGTTGCTCCACCCCAAGTGCGCATCTCGACTGAAGGTGCTGAAGCGGCAGAGATAAGTCAGTGGGAGAATCCGCGCAGCCCAAAAGCGCGCAGCTGCACGCCTTTTCCCTCTTACGCGCATGGGAGAATAGGGCGCTTAGCGCTTAAGAAGCTCTTAAGCGCTAAGAGCTTCTTAGGAACGCTCTTAAGAGCGCTCTGAAAGAAGGACGTGTTTCCCAGAGTCGTTCTTAGCTTAAGAAGATCTTTCACTAAGAAGGAAGTGTCAGATCGCCCTGACCCACTCTGAACAGCCTTCTTAGCGACCAAACGCTCAGTGCAGCCGCATCAGGGAAAGTTATATCGGACACTCAAAGGAATACTAAAACCATGCGTAATGATGAATGTGCGCTCATAGCTGCAGAACACTGACGCAAGAAAAATAATAGCATAAGAAGAAAAATAACGATATAAAAATAAAGAATTGCCCATGTGTTCCTGTAGCTACATGAATAAAATAAATCATCATTACTATCACTCGTTACGTTTTCACACACATTCGGCATCTGCATCTGAGTTTACAGTAGCTATAAAACCATCAACCACCCTGTGGTGTTTCACAGATATGAGGGAAACTGACAGGTGGAGCTGAACTCAGCTGGAACCTCATCAAGAGAGTCTCCACCTGCTAGTCTATATAAAGGCGCTGCTGAAGTCCACGCGTGTGAGACACCATGGCTGCAATACAGCATATTCTCGCTGCTAACCAACAGCGTCGCCGTGCGCGAAGCCAGACGGTTTATATAAATGCTTCTGTGCGTCAGCACTTCTCCCCACTCGACGTGCTGTCGGACCGGGCTGTCCAGTCCAAGTACCGGCTTCCCCGTGAGGAGATCCAACGCCTCGTCACGCTCGTGTCACCACACATCCAGAGGGCAACCCGCTGCAGCTCTGCCCTCAGCCCGGAGGTGCAGCTCCTGGCCGCGCTGCGTGTTTACGCAGTGGGGAGCTTCCTGGAGGTGGTGGGGGGCGACCACAGGGTGTTGTGGGTGACTTAAGCGCTAATAAAGTAGTGGGTGATTGATTTGCCTGGCATCGATTGATTCATATTTCAGCACCACGGCGGTGGCCAGCTCCCACTAAGAGCTTCTTAAGAAGCTTCTTTGGCGGGATCTTAAGAAGGCAGTTAAGAACGCGTCTGGGAAACACCCCTATCTTAGCGCTCCTTCTTAGCCGAACCCTTCTTAAGAGCCTTCTTAAGTCCTTAAGAACGATCGAATCTGGGAAACGCAGCCATTATTTGTATATTTTTGTACTTTATTTTTACACAAGTGGCAAATGCATAAGATGCTTCATGTAAATGCACAAGATTTCTGTTTTTTGTCTTTTTGTACAAGTGCTAAATGCACAGGTTTTTGTTTTGCAACATGCATTTAGCCTACAGTGAACAATAAACCTTTATTTCTCCAGCTTCATGTCCTGAGCATTGTGTGTTCTATTTTTCTATGTAGTGTTTAGTGACTGCTCAGTAGTGTTTTTAATTTTGATTGACTCGGGGCACGATTTGACAACATAGTTCAGTTTTGAGCACAGATTGAACTGTTTTGAGGTGAAAGTTTGGTTTTGCAAGAAGAGTCTGAGGTTTTGTGAATGTAGCTTGAAAATTGAGTTTTGTGGTCACAGTTTAGCGAAAAGGAGAGCAGTTTTCAAGAAATATGTCTTATTTTATACACATGCACAAGTCAAAATGAGACTGACCCTGTATTCACTGTTGGCTGCTGTGGTGACCCACAGGTTATTAGGAACTCCCATCCTCTTGTAGTCTGCCATGAGGTCTATGAAGTTCCATGACTCTTCTCTCTCCTCTTTGTTCACACTGGGATTAAAGGACAGGCAGTACAGCTCACTGTATTTCTCTGAAAGAGGAGAGGAGAGGAGAGGAGAGGAGACGAGAGGAGAGGTGGACAGGAGAGGAGAGGAGAGGAGAGGAGAGGAGAGAGGAGGACAGGGGAGGAGAGGAAAGGAGACGAGAGGTGGAGAGGAGAGGAGAGGAGAGGAGAGAGGAGAGAGGAGGACAGGGGAGGAGAGGAAAGGAGACGAGAGGTGGAGAGGAGAGGAGAGGAGAGGAGAGGAGAGGAGACGAGAGGTGGAGAGGAGAGGAGAGGTGGAGAGGGAGGAGAGGAGAGGAGAGAGGAGAGGAGAGGAGAGGAGAGAGGAGAGAGGAGGACAGGGGAGGAGAGGAAAGGAGACGAGAGGTGGAGAGGAGAGGAGAGGAGAGGAGAGGAGAGGAGAGGAGAGGAGAGGTGGGGAGGAGAGGAAAGGAGACGAGAGGTGGAGAGGAGAGGAGAGGTGGAGAGGGGAGGAGAGGAGAGGAGAGGAGAGGAAAGGAGACGAGAGGTGGAGAGGAGAGGAGAGGTGGAGAGGGGAGGAGAGGAGAGGAGAGGAGAGGAGAGGAGAGGAGAGGAGAGGTGGAGAGGAGAGGAGAGGAGAGGAGAGGAGAGGAGAGGAGAGGAGAGGTGGAGAGGGGAGGAGAGGAGAGGAGAGGTGGAGAGGAGAGGAGAGGTGGCGAGGGGAGAGGAGGAGAGGAGAAGGAGAGGAGAGGTGGAGAGGAGACTCACTTTAAATCAGTATTTTAAATGAGCTGAACATACTGCAAAAGCTACATGATATGACACCAACACACATTTAACCACACACACACACACACACACACACACACACACACACACACCTGGTCGTGACAACCTGACCAATGAGGTGTGGATGTCCATACAGTCTCTCTCCTGTGGAATGAGGATCTGGAAGACCCGGAAGTCCTTACAGCGCAGGATCAGCTGACTTCCTGCAGGAATGGTGGGTGGCCTTTCCACACTGCTCACCATACTGTGCAGCACCTGAGACACACACACGTCTCATTATCCTCTCTGGATATTCTTTATCCATGCATATACATGCTCTACTTTGTCTCTCAGTTCCTTTTGTGAATGATTTAATAACTAACTGAATTAGGTTTTCATCTATAAGTGCTCAAGTCAGCACAATAACAACTAAAAGCAGCATCAACACGCATCACATTATTGTGTAACCTGTCTTGTGATCTAAAATGTTTAGGAACGAATGTCAACATCAGTTTATAGGGAAGCTCCTCGTCCTCTCTTAGCACATGCAGTGAAGAAGAAGAAGTAGTGCTTTGTCTTGACACAAGTTAACTGAAATGTCTCTTCTTTGTTCCTGCAAATCCAGTCGGTGCCTGTTGGGTGAAATCTGACACCCCTGGATGCCTGTTTTATCTGGTCAGGTCCAGAGGGATGAGGCAGTGTCCTCCACCACCTCCTGCTTTAGACTTGTAATAGGGGAGAGGGGGCTCCTTTCTTTCCTGTATCTGAAACTCAGTCCTCTCACACTCCGTGATGACATAACAGCAGCTCTTTCGAAAGACTTGGAAAGATATGAAGATCAAGATTTCACTCTGCTTGATTCAAACTTAACTTAAGCTCGAAAATAACCGCCTTCCCAGAACCCTGTCACCATCCTCCTCCACATGTAATAACACAAACGAGGAGGAGCTGCACAATGTCATATTGTAGCTATAAGGCCAAAGGCTACCACTGAGGCCAGTGTGCATTACTGTGATCGGTTTATGTCTTCAACTGCTTTCACTGTCATGTGCTTCTCCTTTTGTTCTGCGATTACTAAATTTAAGGCTATAGTATGTAACATTTCTGCATCAAAAAGTCTAAAAACGACTCGACCTTTGTTATATATTTTGTTATGTTGTGTTCGTAAAATATCCGAAACAGTTCCAACAGAGAAGTCTGTCATTTCATTCAATGTAACAGTGCGTTTCATTTGGTCTCCTGTCCCTACAACTTCCAGGAGAGACAGGGAGTGAAGAAGGAAGTCAAAGAGCAAGACTACACATGACACAAACAAAACTTTGAATCATTACCTCGACCATTACCTTTGAACATATCTGTCTGAGGTAGGTAGAATGATTTTCAGCTCCAATGGTGGTCTATTAAAGGGATATTCCGGTGTAAGTTTAATCCATGGTCTAACACACCGTGACACTGAGTAAGACTCCCCCTCGAGAGGTCAAGTTAGCTGACCGCTAGCTTAGCTAGTTTTAGCAACCTCAGAAAAGACCGCACGATAACAATACACTGCAGCTTATGGCTCCAACTAGAAAATGAGTTTCTTGTTGGAGACATAAGCGGCAGTGTATTGTTATCGTTGTCATTCAGCTCGTACTCACACAACTCAAACAACTATGTCTGACATCTTGCTGGGAGAAACTATTTGGATGTTTCTGTAACATATCCAGCAGGTTCAACTGTCAAACAAATGCTTCTCTTAAGGTCATATTTCTGTAACAACATGTCTTCATATTCCCATTTACTTCCAGTTATGAATCTGTTGGCATGTCTGTAGGATGTTGTCTAAAGAACTGTCTACATGTG
This sequence comes from Lagodon rhomboides, assembly GCA_039737535.1. Taxonomy (NCBI): domain Eukaryota; kingdom Metazoa; phylum Chordata; class Actinopteri; order Spariformes; family Sparidae; genus Lagodon; species Lagodon rhomboides. The sequence continues at coordinate 502,365 of CM077786.1, forward strand.
TCTAAATCAGACTGCCCATGGACTACAGATGGAGCAGCAATATTGGTCTACAGCCAATCAAGAGCAAGACTGAGGTATGAGTCAGCAAATTTAAGATGCATTTACTTTGGAGGAAGCTATTTGAGATGTGATCAGTGATATGATGATGGATGAGGAGAAATACTATAATATGGATAATAATAATATTATACAAATAATATACTGATTGATCCAAACAGCCTGTGACATGTATGAAGTGTTATAGGATTTTGTTAGACTTCCATCTTACCCATGTCTCCTTGCGTGTCTCAGGGTTGTTCTCTACAAAGATGGTGTGTGTGGCAGACAGGTACAGAGTCCCAACACTGGCCTTTCTCTGGCCCGACGACCGGTCCAGGAGACGGACATTTTCAACCTGCCAGTATCACACAAGCGGAAATCCAAGATGGAAAAACAAGCAGATCAAAGCCAACGAACAGTTAGGAAGATAAGATACAGCATGTCTCTCTCCCACCAACACGTGCACAGAAACACAACACAGATTATTTAACCGTACCAACAGCCTGTCATGTCCTCAACAGACTCATGACTCAACAGATTACAGTGGTCACTGAGCTCAGATCAAAGTGTGTCTGAAAATCACGTTAATTCAAGGAGTCACGGTTTTGGTTGAGCCTGTCTGTCAGGTGTGGGAGCCTGAGGATGCCCTGTCATGCAGACAGATTTAGCATTCTCTGCCTGCCCTGTATGTCCTGTAGAAACAGTCAGACCATAATGCTGTAGTTACAAAGTTGGATGGGTCCATTTGAGGCCTGTGTGCATGTGCGTGTGCGTGTGCCAGGGGGGCAGGCAGGAGGAAATGGTGGTTACCAGCACAATGCTACGTCATGGTTGGGCAGGTGTGCAAGGGCAAAATATATCGTCTGTATGATGAATATTAACATTCCTTTATAAATCAAATAATAAGTGAACGTCTGTGGAGGGAGGAGGAGGAGCGCGTGAGCGTCACAACAGTCACCTGCGCAGGTGTGGCTCGGCGGCTGGGTGTATTATCGGACAGTGCACAGGGTGTTAGCTTCACGCAGCTCGCTCCCTGCAGGGCAGCCGGAACACAGTCCACGGCGACACAACACGCTACGCTACTGCGAGCAGGAAGTCATCAAGGGACGTGTTCGTGCAGGCTGGTCCGTAGGAGCAGGGACGGGTGTCTCACACACACTGCGAACACTGTGCGGTACGGAACCGTACGGAACGGTACGGTAGGGTACGGTAGGGTAGGGTAGGGTACGGTAGGGTAGGACGGAGGCAGAGAGGTGGGATGGAGACATGGATGGAGGTAACTTAGAGCTCGTAGAAGCACCGAGCGTGTCACGACAAAGACGAAGGCCAGAATGAGCTGGCCTTTAAACAGTGTTGTTACCTTGGGCGTCCGGATGTGCTCCATCACTGACAACCAAAATGGTGGAGATGGAGAAAGAGCAGCCCGACGTGCTTTGTGGCTTTGCCGTCAGCGTTTATATTTCCTGTTTCACTCCAGTAAATGAGGCGTAATCTCCCTGACTGCTGTTCCACACTTGCCCTGGATCATTTCCCATGCTCTCTGCCCCTCCGTGTCCGGGTTTGTTCGGTTCAGCTGGAAGGACAGGACTCCCACTGGCAGCGATAACGGTACCCGAGCTCCCTCTGTCTCTGTCCCTAATAACAGCTGCGTTACTGAGTAACGACACCACTGTCAAGGTAACGACAAGTACATGCACGGCCTCCGGTTCTGCCTTTCAAAATAAAACCCAGTAGATTAAGCGGGAACATTGTATTAAATTAGTGGCATTCCAGCCTCCACCATACAGGGCAGCTCTGCATCCTTTAAGCGTGTTGACGTGTCTAACCATTGTCCATTGTTCCGGAGACTTTTGCGGAGAAATGAGTCTACTATGGACTGTTGCTCTCTATCAATTGAAAACCGGAGTTTTATTTAGAAATTTGGGACTAAGCGTCAAATCACTTATTTTTGCACACTTGATACTAGTTCACAGCTCGTGCCAAGAGCGTGCTCGTGCGCTCCAAGGATCACCCTCAGCTGCGGGTGCGCAGTTCCACCCTCCTGACCTGACTGTCTTTATTTTAAGCGCACGAGACAGAAGAAGAATCTTCTTCACAAATAGACCAAACATATTCATTGTGTTTCCAATTCATTATTATATTTTCATTTTCCTGTCATATCTTGTGTCATGTTGGTTCTCGCTTGTTTGTCACTGTTTTATGAATGTTTTCTCACTTTGTATTTTATTGGCAGAGAGACACTTTATGAACAGTCTAGTAAGTTCAGAAAATGACACCACTACTGCTTCCTGGTTGTTTCAATGAAACATTCTACAACAAGACTAAGTGAAATTTTGTTATATTTAATAGTGATGCATGATACGGATTTATTTTCTTAGCCAATACTAATAACTGATAACTGATAATTACCTGCTTCTCTTGGACGATACCAACAAGGTAATATACAAGGTAATATATACTATTATAATCCCACAAGGGGAAATTCTTTTATTTCCACTCACATGTGCACACTCACATGCCGCTATGAATTTTGGGCCCCATGAAAATAATTATTTTAATTAAAATTTTGAGTGCTATTTTACATAAAACTATGCATTTTGATGGTCTCTCTGCGCCCCTCTTTATCATGGGCCCCTAGAATCCTTCTCCTCCCCCCCTTTCGGCGCCCCAGCATACACGCATATATAGAGGAGATGAGTGAAGGGGCTGCCACACATGCTAAGGCACCCAACGAGCAGTGTTAGGGGTCAGTGCCTTGCTCAAGGGAACCTCGACAATGCCCAGGATATGCCCAGAACTAGCATTCTCCAACTACTAGTCCACATCATACTTTGTTGGTCCGAATGGGACTTGATCCACCAACCTTCAAGTCCCCAAGCCAAGTCCCCACGGACTGAGCTATTGCTGTCCCAAATCACCAACAACTGATAACTGTATTTTAAAAATAAGCTCCTAACCTGCAGTTTATTCATGATTGAGAGCAAGAAAGGCTAAAGTGTATTTTTAACCTTTTGTATGATTTAATATTCCAATGCTCTAATAAGATTTGCTGTTAAAGCTCACGTACTCTTCATTGTTAATAAAGTAAATGGAAGCAATTTTGCCTCATTTTATTGTCAGGCTAATAATTTATCAGTCCATATTTATTATGAATACCTAATTTTTAATCAAGTTAGAATTTCAGTTTCATAAAATGTTTGTTTTTTTTCATTCATTTGTGTTGAATTTTCTTGCGATGTGTTAAAATTGTTTAATTTGTGTTTTTAGTCATCTGTACTTCACTTTCATCATGTATGTATCTGAATTCCTAATCTGTAAATGGTTAACTTCCTGAACTGTAACACGACTAACACTGACACTCTATCACAGATTGTTTTATAACAACACTATCAACTCATTTTTACACCATTATGTGAACCAGTTTCCCATTCCACTGTTAGCACATGTCAGTCTTCTTTGGGCCACTAGATGGCAGTGTTAGAAATAAAACTATCCATTGTGTAGGCAGGTGAGGAAAGGTGATCTGTGCTGAATGTATATTACATCTGCAGTACTTTGTGCTTTATGATCCATTACCAGCTACTGCCAATAAAAAGTAATTGACGTGAAATAACAAACATTCATGATGGAATAGAAAATGATATAATAATATACAGTATAATACAAGTAAATGTTTGTAGGGGATAACAGCCATACAACATCAGCATCAGGAGTTCACTGATTCATTGCTTACATTAAAATAGTCCAACAAAACTTTTATTTTTTACCAAACTTTATTCCTCCACCTTCCAACATAGTCCCTGGACCTGTAGGCAGGCTGGGGTGCGGTGATTAATTAGATCCATTAACCGCTGATTATCACTGTTTATCACTGTGTGTGTGTGTGTGTGTGTGCGTGCATGTGCATGCCCGCGTGCATGTGTGCGCGCGCGTGGGCTCCTTGTGACTCAGCTGATCAGACTGGAGGATTGCAGCGGTCACTCATCTAAAAAGGAATTAATCAGTAGCATTTCCGACCACAAGGAATCGGGATATTTGATGGAATTTGGAGAATGTGCGTCAGCCACGTGATGGAGACGCGTCCCCGCGGGCCCCTGTGGATCCAGGTACAGCTGCAGTCAGGAGGTTGCTAGCTGAGACGGAGAGTGAGACTTTAGTCCACTATACTTACATGTTGTTCATGAGTGCCGTCACACCGGCACCCTGGCTGTCCGGAGAACTCAGCTGGTGTGCGCTGTTTCGTCCAGAGGTAGGTCGATCCTTCAAACTTAGAAAACCTTGGAAGTGATGACGCTTGATATTGCCCTGCGTGGTAGCGGTAGTGTGGTAAGATAGAGACAGCAAGCGAATTGCTAAAAGTGCAGCTTTATTGTACTGCCACGATGCTGAGAGGAAGGCGGGCAGCCTGGTCTGTCAGACAGCAGCACACTGTCTCCTCCTGCCTATTGAAGGGAACTATGGATTTCGAGGAAAGGTGATGTCGGTGTCTCTCTAAATATCCAGGGAACAAGCTGACACGAATCGACACAACATTTTTTTTGTTCAAATATATATTTTTTATTGTGTGTGTATTTTTGTTTTTAATATGTAAAAGGCAATTAAAAGTGAATGCTTTCTTCGTCAAGGCTTTTCACTTTTCAACCCGTTGCCTAATCGTTTGAGGAGGAATGTCGGGCTTAAATCCCAGCCAGCAAAGTTCCATCCCTCTGCCGTCAGTGAGCGCTTCCTCTCATCAGCAGCAGTCTGGTTACTGTGTATTGTCAGTAGCAGATTCTTTATTTTGATTTTTGGGGGGATTTTAAATTATTTTATGTTTCTTAGGCTTTGCATGTCTGTGTGCACAGGTGTAGTTGTTGGTTCAGGTGTGTGTCTTGGCTCTTTGGCACACACTCTGCACTAGGCTATATATGAGTGTTTGTGTGTACAGTATGTGGCTGTTGAGGCTACGCGTTACTGATGGCCGTGGCCGCCTGCTGCTGCCGTTTCTGACTGGCATTGTGCAGTCATGTCCGTGGTCCTGTGGCATTTTGTGTCCATGCAGTGACGTGTGCCGGCGTGTAATGGACATTTGTGCTGCAGCAGCATTCTGAGTGTTACATAACAGGTTGTCCTCTGCATCATCCTGCAGGCAGGGCTGCCCAGGATTAAATAAAGACTCAGTGCTTCTCCCTGGCATGGTCGAGCGCTTTGTGTGCGTGATACATGCAGGCACTTCCACTTCTTTGTCACATACTCTGAGCCCTGTGCTGAATGCTAATTTCTATCCCACAGAACAAGATAATGGGGCTCACAATAACTCATCCCGTGCTGATTTCTGCCTTTCAGAAAGCAAAAAGTTTTAGACCTTTTTAGGTTGAGTAATAAACATTTCCTATTGAGCCAAAAGACAACGTGGCACTATTTCTTTCCAGTATTTAGTGGGGCTGCAGCTAACCATTATTTTCATTATGAATTAATCTTCTGATTATTTCCATAATAAATCGATTAATTGTTTGGTCTATAAAATGTCAAATTGTGAGCACTTCCCAAAGCCCAAAGTGATGTCTTCAGATTTCTTCTTTTGTCCACTTGGCAGTCCAAAACCCAAATACAGTTTCAGTGTTCAGTCATAAATTCCTTACGTATAAGAAGGTGGAACCAGTAAAATGTTTTATATTGTTGTTTGAAAAATGACTTAAAAGTATCAGTCAGTTATCAAAACTGTTGCCAGCTAAGTTTCTTTTGATCCACTAATGGGTTGATCATTGAAGCTTGAGTCTTCAGCATGGTGATTTGCCTCTCAGTCTTCTTGTGATCTATTTCTGTCCTTGACAAACTACGGTACATTCTACCACTGCAGTTCCTGATGCTAGTGCATGTCTTGTATTGCTTACCACTGCAGCCGATACCACTGCAGTGCATGTCTTCACAGGTTAGACTGGAAGTGAGGTGTTGATGGATGTAAGCAGCTTTAAAGAGAGATGTTAAGTCTACATCAGCTTTGAGTCTAGGAAGAATTGCCCCAACCAAGCAGTATTAAGTTGTTAGTTAATCTTATTAAACTTGTTAGATTTAAAATGAGAAGAAACATAACAGTCCTGGGTTATAACCATGACAATGCGATCAGTTTTTACCATGCCACCCAATCATATTATTACTTGAAGAAAGAAACTTGATTAAAGGATAGCATTAGCGGGCCTTGTTTAGCTCAGTTGGTAGAGCAGTTGTCCCATGTGCAGAGGCTGTGTCCTCACTGCAGCGGCCCCAGGTTCCAGTCCTGGCCTGGGGCCCTTTGCTGTGTGTCATTCCCCCTCTCTCTCATCCTGTTTCCTGTCATGTCTTCAAGCTGTACTGTCAGTAAGGCCAAAAAATATATACTTTAAAAAAAAGAATAGAATTATAGCTGATTAGGTTTAATAGGGTCAAAATTAAAGGCACAAAAACATTCCAGAAAGACTGTATGACCTTTACTTGAAATGAGAAGTGTCGGCAGAGAAGTGTGAATAAGGCAACCAGGGCTCGACAGTGCGAGCACCTCGTTGCAAATGCTAGTAAAAAATAGCTCAGTGCGAATTGTGAAATGCAATTAGTAGCACGTGTGCAGCTACCGAATTTTACCATTCAATAAAGGTTTTATGATGTGTTGCGGACGTTTGGAGGTTGCGGCCGGTTGTGCACTTGAATGCAGCCTCAGCTGAAAAAAAAAAATTACGTGATTTACACGTAGTGAGCGTGCTTGCCGACGTGCTGCGGAAGGCGGTTAAAGGCAGAGGGAGTATCTATGGTAACGAGGCGAAGCCAAACAAACGAAAACAAAACGTATGAACTATGAAGCGCATTAGCGATTATTTAAAAGGGCGACAGAGCCAGAAGCTGTGGACCCAGGCACCGAGGCCGAAATAGTGGACGAGGAAGAATTAACGTTAGAGTTAGATGAAGACGTTAACGTGACTGAAGAAACCGGAGGAGCAGGCGATAATGCTAACGTTACCATTCCCAGCCGTAAAAAGTACAGGTTTAATGCCGACTGGCAGAAAACATTCCCGCGGCTCCTTTACGAAAACAAATTAATATATTGTAAGTACTGCAAAACGCAGAAGCAAGCAGCTGGAAAGTCCGTTTTTGTCACAGGCAACGCGAACTTCAAACGAGACAATTTAGTGAAACACAGTGAATCACATAGGCAGACCGCGTGCAGAGATGTACGCGGCACAACAAAATATCCTGCAGGCGGCTGTGAGGAGACAGGTCGTGCTCTCTGAAGAGGATAAAAGAAGACAGCTCAAGATCAAATTTAATATCGCCTATCATATTGCTAAAGAAGAGCTGCCCTTTGTGAAGTTTCATCCACAGTATTATTCTCTGCACTTTTTGGAGAATTTTACTTGCTGTTTTGATACTGGCTCAGTTACACTGCACATTTGCACCAAATAACTGACAATACATGAGTTGTTACAGTATCATTCTCTCTGCACTCTTTGGGGAATATAACTAAAACTTGAAAAGCTATGAATTGAATTGTTTTGCTTATAAATGCCTCCTCATTGACCTCATATCACTTTATTAAAGAAAAACACATTATTTGGTAACTTTTCATCGTGCCCCTAAAATTATTTGTGCGCTACTAGATTTTACAACCTAAGAGCACACGTGCTACTTGGGAAAATGCTAAGCGTCAAGCCCTGAAGGTAACACAATCTGCAACCTACAGTTGTCTGTGTCGCCCATACTGAATTCCTTTAGTGAACAAAGTAGATCCACTAGTATTAATCACAGGATATATTTTTACTACCTATAATCAATCCTCACATCTTCTGATTTCAGTCTCACACCAAATCACACTGCTTAAAGGGCATCTAGGAACAGTTCCCACATTTTTAGTTTTTTAATAGAAAATAATCTTTCAAACAAAAGGATCTTGCTCCACATTTTCTGCAGTATGTTTTCCAGCAGGTGAGATGTTTACCACAGATTACTGTGGCACAATTAGAAAAGATAATACCAAGTCAGAATTAAAAATAAGTAATAGAAATATTTAAGTGCTCATGTTAAAGGGCTATATTACCTATACTGCTTTTCCACCAACATCAGCGGGTCTACAGAGGTTGTTTTTCTATACGCGGGTCAACCCGCTAAAAATCACCTATTGACCCCATTCCCACTTCCCGCAGGCAAAGCAGCCTGTCGGTGATTTTTATCTGAAACATTATGTTGTACGTCAATAACGTCACGTTTCATGTCACAAATGCGTCAGAAACAACAACAGACCCATTGTGAAAGAAGCCTCTGTAATACGGTGGACACATTATTTTGAGTGTCTCAACCTCTGCAAAATGACTCATTCACTGTCATCATTTGATCCGTTCGGTCCAATTACATTTGGAAAGTCTAAAAGAGCTGCACGATTAAATTATTTTATCCCCATTCAAGTTAGCCAGGAGCTAAACCAGAATTTAGCCAAATTATATCTGTAGATTGAGACTGTGTGTCTATATATATATATATATATATATATATATATATATATATATATATATATAATATATATATAAATACGCTGGTATATGCATAATACTCCTGGCTAGAGCAGCTTTGACATACAGTTATTGCATGTAAAATTTGAATCTCTCTGGCTCAGTCGCACTTTCTTCTGACTGACAGTAAGATTCATCAGTTGATGTTCTGTTTTGCAGCTAACCCCTTTTAATCCTGGCTTCCAGCATTAACAATACATTTTTATTGTGGCTCTTCTTAAAGGACAGTTTAAGAAGTCTTGAAGACTGCTTCTGTTGCAGTCTTGTCACCTACTTTGCAGCACTTGCCTCATTTGCAGTAGAGCTAGGTAGTGCCAAGTTTCTACAAGTCTAATACAGCCACTCCTTGTTCAGGAGTGTGATTGTGCGCTCAGATGAGGCGGTACATGTTTCATGCACATGGAGAACTATGTCAGTGAGAAAGTCATGATTGGCATTTTTGTGTGTAAATGTGTATGAGGTAATTTACTACCCTCCTCTGCCCAGACTTGTCATTGAGATGAACATAGTAACTTGTTGTGATTAATGGAGCTACTATCCACAAGAACGGACGAACAGAGCAACTCTTCACTCTTTGATGCCATTTACCCTTTGAACCCAACCCTGAACTTCCACAACAGTCTACACAACACCTGTTACTGTTAACTGTCAATCAGGTTAGATAAGATGGTCCAAAGCGATCAGATCTGCACCGTCTCACAGAAAGCCATCTGCCCTGCAAACAAATCAGGAGCTTTTTAGTCACCTTCAGCTCATTGTTTTGGTTTTATTGGTTCTCATCAGCCTAGTTTTCAAACTCAGCAGGTCGCTGTATTCATCAAAAAGCTGCGATATGTTCTGTCGTAGCATACAAAGTTATTGACTGGCTGGTGAACACAGTGGAACATTTAGCAGCTAAAGAGCCAGATACTGTATATCATTCAGGTGTTGTTTGGAGAGAATATCTAATGTTCTGCTGGATGATCTAAGATGGTGTTTAGTTAGATAGTTAGTGTGTAGTGTAGTAGTTTTTTTGCTTTGTGTGTCAAAACAATGAGGCGACCACTGAGGCAAGCCTGCTGTTACTGAGCCCTAATGATAGGAGTGACTATGATGCTGTAGTTGGAGGTTTGAAAAAGCAGTTTGGACTGTGCTCAGCAGCTAGCCTGCTCCAACCTGAACTGTGTAGCCACCAGCATCGAACCGAGCTGCCGCTGAGAAAACTCGCCAATGACATTACGGTTTTAGTCCAATGTACCAACATATGTCCGGCTCACATGCTGCCTGCCATCCAGAGTGAGTTATCCTGAGACCTCTTTCTCCCAGCCTTGCTACCACCAAACCTGCATGTCCAGACATTAGTACCTCAGGTTCGCAGCCCTAGCAGACTGTATAACGGGGGCTAGATATTCTCAGGGCAGTGGACTATGTTATTAACAAAAGGAGGGGGACTCTCACCATTCCAGATGGACATACAACAGCCTAAATCACACCATCCCATGACTCTCACTGTGGTGCTGCTGACAACTGCACCGCAATCTGCCTGCACCCTACCTGCTGCTGAACTCCACCTGCAGCCCATGCATAGATTAGGTTCTCAAATGCTACTTCACATTCCTGCGCCACAGGCTTCGGGGTGGCAGTGTCATCACCATGGACGAGAAGGTGCAGGCTGTGAAGGACTGGCCCACCCCTGGTTCTGTGCTGGACCTGATCAGCTTCCTGGGTCATACCTTTTACTACAAGAGGTCCGTGACGGGGTTCTCCTGCATAGGTGCCACCCCTGTTCCGCCTGTTGCAAAAAGGGGAGGTGTGGACCGAGGAGTATCACAAAGCATTCACCAAGCTGCAGAGAGCCCTTGTGGCGGCCCCTGTCCTCTCCCCACCTGACCCCAACCTGCCTTTTGTCCTCGACACAGACGCCAGCAGTGCTGGTTCGGGCATGGTGGTGGTCCAGGTTACACCTGAGGGAGAAAAAGTAGTGGTGTACCACAAAGCAGAACGCTGTTTACTGTGTCACCAGGCAGGAGCTGCTAACCATGATCAGCGCCATCTGCCATTTGAAGTATTAGGGGGTCTCCACTTCAGTCAGAACCGACCACACAGATTTGCAGTGGCTCATGTCATTTAAAGGGCCAAAAGGCCATCTGGCATGCTGGATTGAAGAGCTAGAGGCCTATGACTTGTGGTCCACAGGTTGCGGGCACACCACGATAATGTCAACACACTCTCCCACCACCCCCCTTGCGAGGAGGTTGACATCTATTCTACTCTGCTCTATTTCAAGGCCATATCACCTAGTCCTAATGTGAAATTGTCATTACTGTACAAGCCAAGTGTCAACAACAATAGGTAAGTTTACTTCTGTGTAATGAATAAAGGTTAAGTTTCTGGAATTAAATGTGTATGTTAACAGAGGGACTGAGGACTCTTGCTGTTTGTTATAGTCCAAATAGTTCTGAAATTTGAATATGAATATTAGTGAAATTAGTTCTGGTAAGGAATGTAGTGAGATCTGCTTTGATACTGCAGAAAAAAACCCTAATAGCCACACTGATAGATGATATCTGTCCCATGGTAAGTTTCAGAAACCATCAGAAACCATGGGTTGATTGGTCTGTCTGTAAGGCTTTGAACGCACGCTCCACCGCCTACAAAGACAGTCTCAGGTCCGGTGAAATGTCAGCCTACAAAGCGTTGTCCTATGAGCTCAGGTGAACAGTGAAAGCGGCTAAGAAGCGATACAGGGACAAAGTGGAGGCTCAGCTGTGTGACCGCAAGAGCAGAAGCATGTGGCAAGGACTTCAGACGATCACAGACTACAGAAGAGGTACAAACACCCCGGCAGTCGCAGACCTCTCACTGGTGGAGGATTTAAACTCTTCCTATGTTCACTTCGAGAACAGCAGCATTAGCGCCGCTAGCATCACGGCAGGCACGAGCAACTCCCTCTCAGAGCATGACGTGAGAAGAGCTCTGAGGCGAGTGAACAAAGCTGACCTAGGTGGCATCGCTGGGAGGGTGCTAAAGTCACGTGCTGACCAGCTAGCTTAGGTGTTCACACCCAGCTTCAACCTGTCTCTGGCCCACTCGATCACCCCCACATGTTTCAAGTCATCCACTATTGTCCCCGTACCCAAGAAGACCAACCCAGCCTGCTTAAGTGCCCTGTAGCTCTCACATCTGTGGTGATGAAGTGCTTTGAGAGACTCATTAAAGACGTCATCAGCTTACCACTACCCACATCATTGGACCCCCTTCAGTTCGCCTGTTGTCCCAATAGGAGTACTGATGACGCCATATCACATGTCCTCCATTCCACCCTCTCCCACTTGGACATCGGTGAGGGGAACTATGCACGTTTGCTGAGCGTTTAACACCATAGTTCCCCTCAGACTGGTTGGCAAATCTCAGGGAACTGGGGCTGAGCTCTTCACTCTGCTCCTGGGCCTTAAACTTTCTGACCGGCAGACCACAGGTGGTGAAGATTGGAAATTGCACCTCCAGAACCGGCGCCCCCCAAGGCTGCGTTCTGAGCCCCCTGCTGTACCCCCTGTACAGCCACACACAGCACCAACACCACTGTGAAATTTGCGAATGACACAGTGGTGATTGGCCTGATCTCCAACAACATGGAGATGGCTTATTTGGAAGAGGTGGAGTTGCTGGCATCATGGTGCAAGACCAACAACCTGGACCTGAACGTCACCAAGACCAAGGAGATGGTGGTAGATTTCAGCTTGTAGCAGATGGAGGGTGGTGCAACTGATCAGTTCAATAACCCACAAACCCACAACCTTTCCTCAGTCTGTGGCTGCAGTGTATTTTTGAGCAGTTCTCCTTTGGGCCTCAGTGTGAAGGTATCTCAGGTCTGTGCCACCAGGAGGTGCATAGTGACTCTATCTCAACCACTGTGACACCAGGTCTTATTATGTATTAGTTATTGCTGGAACAAGTATTAAATACACCAATACTGATGATAGTAGTTCCAACTTCATGTTCGCCTTTTACAGCTCAAACATTTTGTTAATGCAGTCCTGCAATAAGTCCTCCCTCCATGAAGGTTTCAACATTCAGTTATTGAAACAGTTATAGAAGGGCTTCCGGTTCTGCCTACAGCAGAGATGGCAGCCTAGAAAGTTGTAGCGGGGTTCTGCTGAAATTCCTCAGAACGAAAAACGATGGCGTAGTCGAAAAATGTATATAGGAAAAATACCTTTTAATTACTCCAACCTCCACAATGAAGCAGTGCAAATATTTACAAAAAAAGTGAATATAACAAACAAACTGTACAATCTGATTTTGAAATAAGGTGATAAATGAATTCTTCAGTAATTCAATCACTTCAAAGAAACAAAAACAAAAGCTGAGCAATATAGTTAATCTCTGTCTCAGATGTTACCTTCCCTGGAACCACCATAGCAAGACTGCCGTACCAAGGCAAAATGGCTCTCTTTTAAACCGGAAGCCCCTCCCCTGGGCGTATCCACTTTCACAGAATTAATCAATTCAAGGATATTAACAAATGGAAAAGGAAACATCTACAGGCTGTTAAAAATGACTGTGTTTTACACACTCATTTTACCCTGTCATCTAAACGTTTCCCCATACACAAAACAAGTGATTTGGCCACACAATCACCATGAAAATAATAAAACATTTTTATTCATGGTCACATGACCCAAGAGATGCTCGTCTCATTCTTTTTAAAGGCGGAAATGGTTTTGCCCTGTTTTGCCTGCATGGCCGAGGACAAGGTGAGTGTGAACTGATTGTGTCAGTATGTATGTATCCTGGAAACGGTAGGACAAACAAGTGTGCACCCTTGATCATGCTACTAAACAGTTAAGGGAATTAATAATTATTGGGTGTCTTTAATTCCAATGGCCGGTGTGTGTGTGTGCACGTGTGTGAGCTGCTTGCAGCCAGCGACACCACGGAGCAATATGCATTGTGTGTGCGTGTGTGTGTCTATACACGTGTGTGTGCGGCCTGCAGCCAGCGACACCACGGAGAAATGTGCTGTGTGTGTGCGTATGCGTTGCCCACAGTTAGTAACGGAGCTGCTCCATCACATCATCCCCCTCCTCCTGAAGATTGGTGAGATTGGCACATTGCTCTTGTCGGATCGGTGTCTGATGATGAACTTGAAGGGATGCAGTGAGAGGTACCACCGAGATAGGTGACTGTTGTGGTCCGTCATGCTGTTGATCCAGATAAGTGCCCGATGGTCCGTTTCCAGATCAAACTCACATCCCAGCAAGTAGTAGCAGAGGCTCTCCAGTGCTCACTTGATGGCCAGGCCCTCTTTTTCCACAGCGGAATACCTGGTCTCACGTGGCTGCAGCTTGCGGCTCAGGTACAAGATTGGGTGTTCCTCCCCAGGGTCACCTTGGGCCAGAACTGCTCCAAGGCCAACTGCTGATTCATCCACCTGTAACAGAAATCTTTTCTGGAAGTCTGGACTCTTGAGGACGGAAGACAAACACAGGTGGGTTTTCAGGGTACTGAAGGCTGTTTTACAGTCATCTGACAAGGTTACTGGGTTCCTTTTGTCCTTGCAGGTCGAAGCTGTGAGTGGGGCTGCAGTGGTTAAGGCACGAACCGCCTATACAAACCAATCAATCTGAGGGAGGACTGTACCTCCTTCTTGGTGCGGGGTCAAGGGCAGTTCTGGATAGCTTCCACCTTATCCACCTGTGGACATATCTCTCCTCGTCCTAACTGGTAGCCCAAGTATCGTGTCTCTTGTCATGCCCACTCACACTTGGAGGGGTTGAGTGTCAGCCCAGCATTCTGGATCTTTCCCAGAACCAAAGACAGGTGTTGAACATGCTCTGCCCAGGTGTTGCTGAAGATCACCACGTCATCAAGATACGCAGTGCTGCAGTTGTCACACCCCTGGAGTACTTGGTTCATCGATCTCTGGAAGGTGGCTAGGGCTCTATGTAGCCCGAATGGCATTACAGTGAATTGGAAGAGTCCAGCTGGGGTTCGGAATGCCGTGTAGGGTCGGCTCGACTCCTCCAGTGGCACCTGCCAGTATCCCTTGCAGAGATCAAGGGTGGTGCTGTATTTGGCAACTCTGATCTTCACCAGCAAGTCCTCAATTCTTGGCATGGGGGAGGCGTTAAATTCCGAGATGGCATTGAGCTTCCTGAAATCAATGCATATACGGAGTGAGCCATCCTTCTTAAAAACTATGACCACCGGACTGCACCACTCAGAATCGGACGGTTCAATCACTCCCAACTTCAACATCTCTTCCATCTCCTGCTGCTGTTTTTCCACCAGCTGCTGGGGATCCCAGTAGGGACATTGGCGAACTGGTTGTCCCTCCTTGAGACAAATGACATGCTCCATGAACGTGTTTTCCCTGGGCTGGCAGCAAATAAAGAGGGAGCATCCTTGAAGACCTGGAGGAGCTGTGCACCTTGGACGGTGTTGGGCCTCATGCCACATGGCTCAAACAAAGAGAAGGCCTGTAGGAGAAATCAGTAGCCTAACTACTAGGGCCTTCCCTACCTGAGGAGTTCAAGAAACAAAGGAGCTGAGCCAACAAGAAAGGTGTGAAAAACTGTGTTTCAAGGTACGACCCGTCCCCAAAACCGTTACTTGTCTCCTATTGGATCAAAGTGGCCACAGGCCACGAAACTCCCGACAGGATGACCATGACGTCACGGAGAGCTTAAAGGTCAGGAGACCCCTCTGCACGTCGCATTTCCCAGGTAACGTGATTTTGCGAAGGGGCTCTGGCCTCATGTCAATAGTTACCGAAAGGGTGTATTTTGAGAAACGTTTTTCACTTCGACCTAGGCTTCAGTTTCCCTCCTCGCTGGACGAGACAGAGACTGTTTTTGTTTTACTTTAATTTTTGTTGGAATATTCATCATTATTGTTTTGGATCCATAGAGGAACACTGCACAACCCAGCCGTTCCTCACTGCCTGCAGAAGGAAGAGATTATCTTCAGAAGGAGACAGAACCACCGAGGTCCGGTCCTTCCATCTGATCGATGCGCTGTTGATAACAGCCTGCATCATCATCAGTGGTTAGGACGCTACAGCTGATCCCGTGCTCGCAACCCAAACGAGTTCCGAGTCGGACGGGACCCACGCTAGTCGCAACGAGCGACCCAAGTAAGAGGCTTTTGTTTGGGCAGAAACAGATAGTATAGCATGTTATTTTTGTTGTTGTTGTTGTGCTTATTTGTTGTGAAAGGACCGCCGAGTCCTACTTATGGTTTACTGTACTGTGTGCTAACCGTGTTATTACGCTCGCTAGGAGCTCATTCATGCTGATCCACTCCGTGGATAGCCTGTGTGGTTTTGCCACTGTGTACCACATGGCCATTGTGTTATTATTATTATTCGCTTAGCTTCTTTCCTTTTACTAACACACACACATACACATACACACACACACACACACACACACACACCTCCATACGTCCAGGGCAACATACACACGAAATCCTGTGAGTGAGCTGTAGGAGACTTATAGTCAGTAATACTGTTACAACATAAGATATGTGTGTCTAGCGATATTCCCTTTATTGATGTCAGAGGCGGACTCCTCTCGGTAGCCTGACTACCTATTATCTGTGGGTATTATCCCTCCAATTTCACCTCGCATGCAATCAAACTGCACACAAAGCCAGTTAAAATTTGCGTGCGCATGTAGTGATCGCCTTGAGCCGACACATTTACTGCCGCCATTTATGAATTCCAGGTATATGATTTAATTGAATCTGAATCATCACCTTGGAATTCGTGTTCTCGCGTGACTTCACCAAGTCACGTTCGGCGTTTCCTGTAGTCTCTCCGACGAGATTTCCTAAGTCACGCCCCTCAAATTTGTGTTCCGGCGAACGTGACTTCACAAGCCACGTTTGTTCATCTTTGTAGTCTTTAAAGGGGACTTCCTGCCACACACACACACACACACACACACACACACACACACACACACACACACACACCCCTCTACCCATTTATATGTTTTGGCTTGCTTATGTTTTTGTGTTGCTAGTTGTAAAAAAGCAACTGTTGTTTATTAAAGTAGGTGGTTTGTGTTTTTGGAGAAGGCTTTAATAAACACTGTTGATTATAACTGTGCAGTGTCTGTGATTATTTTGCACAATCCCACATTATAATAACAGCTGGTTGAGATGGTCAGTGCTCAGATTTACGCCTTCCCTCTTATCTAAATTATTGATATTTTCATAATATTGATAAGTTGACTAATTTCAGGCTTTGAGACTTAAGGTATATCATTTGATTATTGATCCCTGACTTCAGGGTGGTGCCCCGTGTCATTAATCAATAATAATAATTGTATTAATTAATAATAACATATTCATTAATAATCAATAATCAATATTGATTCCCAACATCGGGTTCAAGATGTGCCAACATTGGAACAGCTGGACTAGTCAGGGTCTCTAGTTCGGTCTCTGTCTCGTCATCACTGTCGACCTTCCTTACCAGCAGAACCTCCATTGGAGCCTGGACCAGCTGATCCTTCCATTCTTTCAGGAGGTTTACATGGTAAGTCTGTTTGGGCTTTTTGTTCTCCGGGTGATGGATCACGTAAGTGACCAGGCCTATTTTGCGGGTGATGAGGTATGGCCCTTGCCATTTTGCCAGGAGTTTGCTGTTTGATGAAGGAAGAAGCAGCAAGACTTTTTGGACAGGCCGCCTCCTCCTGGTAACTTGCCAGCCAATCCCTCATCTCCAACACAAACTGCACCACACTTCTGTCGCTTTGTGTCGTTGGTGGTGTTTGTCAGCCTTTCAGGAGCAGATCTGAGGGTCCTTGTACCTCCCAGCCATACAGCAGTTTGAAGGGGGAGAAACCCATTGATGCCTGGGGAACTTCATGGTAGGAAAAGAGCAGAAATGGTAGCCAACGGTCCCAGTCCTTCCCAGTATCATCCACAAACTTCTGCAGCATCCTCTTCAAGGTCTGGTTGAATCTTTCAACAAGACCATCTGTCTGAGGGTGGTATGGTGTAGTCTTGATCGCTGAGATGCCTAGTTGCTTATGGAAGAGCTGCATCAACCTGGAGGTGAAGTTGGCCCCCTGATCGGTCAGGATCTCATCAGGTATTCCCACCCTGGAAAAGTCTTTCAAGCGTATGCGCTGGCCACAGTTAGTGATGGAGCTGCTCCGTCACACTCCTCTGGCAGAAATTGAAAATATCCTGAAATAACCTCTACGCAGCAATCGATAAATCATAGATCGATAGATCGATAGATAGATAGATAACTTTATTAATCCCAGAGGGAAATTTGGTTATCATAGCAGTGGGTACATTCAGTACAAAAACAATGGGGCAAATATAAAGCAATAAGAAACAATAAAGTACTATATACAATATGCAACAAAAACAATAGAATACTATATACAATAAAATGCTTATGTAGTTATGAAATAAAAAAAAAAGATATTGAGGTAAATAAAATGCTGAGGTAAGTGGAACAAAAGGTGCAAGAGAAAAAGTTGCAGGTTTATGTACAGGTAATAAAATATAAAGCATGAAAGTTATGTGTGTGATTTGTGTTTTGTGATGTGAGCATTGTAGAGTCTGATGGCACCAGGTAGGAATGATTTCCTGTGCCGTTCCTTAAGGCAGTGGGGTTAATGAGTCTGTTGCTGAAGCTGCTCTTAAAGATGCAGTTGGTAAGTCTTATAAAAGTAATTTTTTTTTCATATTTGCTAAAACTGTCACTATGTAAAGACAGCATTACATGAAACTAGTAATCTGTAAAAAAAAAAACCCCAAAAAACAGGCTCATTTAGCCCCACCTACTGCTCCTACTGCAATTTGCCAGAATGCACCGCGACCGACCAAAAAGAACCAATCAGAGCCAGGCTGGTGTCTGATGGAGTGTCTGACAGCTGTCAATCACTGCTCACGCACACGCTGCGGACAGCTCCCTCCCCCTTCCTCCTCAGCTCATGCTAGCGCTCGGTCAAGCTCATATCTGCAAGAGCGGCTTCAGGAGCTTAGAGAAAGTAATGGCGCAGCAACAACCATCGGCGAGGAGAAAACTACCGATACCTCCGTTACCAACAACAGCATACACGGTAAAGACGAGTAAAAAGAGGAAGCCAGAAGAAAAAAAGCACAAAAGAAAGAATTAGACGGAGCCCGGGATGAAACCAGAGTCTGCATCGGAGTGGCTTTTCAGCGGTGGAGGGAACTCCGTGATCTGGAAGGATTCAAAACCGATGCAGAGTTGGCGACTTTTCTGCTTGACAGGTAATTACCCCTGCTAGATTTTCATAATGTTTGATTTGATATTCGGCGGTGCTAAAAAGCTAATTGTAAGTGCTACACTAGTACTACGTAGTGCAGGTAATGTTACTGTAATGTTGCGGTCGGGCTAGCTAGCTGCTTACTGGTTGGCGTTGTTTCATTAGAAAGTAGCAGAAAATATCTTTATGAAGTGACCTGGCAGTCTCATCGGTTTTGTTTTTGTCCTCATAATTATGTGGAACGTGTCTGTGCTCTCACAGCTAAATGCAGTGGCGATTGCTCTAAGACTGCAAGGGAAGCTCAGCTTCCCCTAAAATGTCACAAAAAAAAAAAAGTGGTGAATATGTACCGCTGTGTGTACATTTCATTGACTAAATACGCGCTAGAAAGCCTTCATCTTTTGTTCAGAATCAGCTACTTATCACAGGTAACCGGCGCAACTTCCTTCTCATTCATCCCCGCAGCGCCACAGCGCTTTCCACAGTCGGACGCTCAGCTTCTACTGACTTCAGTGGGGAAGCGTAGAGCGGGTTGTTCCACTGGCGAAACCAGACGGTCATTGGATAAATGCTGGGCTTTGTCCCGCCCATCGGACGCTCAGCGTCTCTGGGGGTCTATGGGGCAGTGGGCTGGCCCGGACGCTCGGCTTCTGCATGATGATTGGATGAGCTGTCTGAGGCGGAATCCTTTTTTGACTGACAGCCAAATGAGCGAATCTGCGATCTTGAAGAATAAACATCCACCGGAGCATTTTCCAAGTTTTTCATTCCGTTGTTCTGAACTGATCCGGAGACTTTACCGATCCCCAGCGACTTTGTCACGATCGCTCACACTCACAGGCGGTCACACTTCACAGTAGCCTGGCGCAGCAGCTCCAGCTGCTAGCATTAGCAAGCTGCACATCATGGCAGATAATATGAATGTTGTTAGAGTTAAACAGCAGGGCAGGTCAACTCCTAAGATTGATTTGTGCAAAAGGTGGGGAAAAGTAACAGGTCTTTTCAGGTGTCCTGAATAATAATAATATATATAATAAATAGACAAACACATTTATGATGTAGGCCGGAAAAATGAGCTTCCCCTCCTTGAAAGACCAGCAGCCACCACTGGCTAAATGTTGGCATACGTGTTTTACTGGCCATTTAGCAATATTCACGACAGTTTCTGTTACAAAAAGACATTGAAGTATCTTACTGAAATCAGTGTGTGCTGGGTTTTTACTGAATACATATTGCTGACAGATTACTTTTCATGTCGACATGATTTATTTCTGCTCGTTTGTTGGCCAGCAATGTTGACTATTCTCAACAGTAACGTAATGTCTAGCCTCGGCAACTTGGCTGTTTTCATAATGTGAAATTGCAAAATCTTCCACTGAAAATCACTGCGGCTCTCTGGATCTCATGCTGGGTGCAGCTTGTTCAAACACAGTCTCTAAGCCTGCTCTTTGTAAACTTATATTATATATACATTATATACATGTATAATGTTAACCCCCAGCTGACGTGTTAGGAGATTACCTGAGTTGCATTCAAAAGTTCTGTTTCATGAACATTATTTTCTTTTCTCATTGCTTTTTCTCTTCATCCAGGACTGGTGGTGCCATTAAAAGCAGAATATGCCTGGATGCTCTTCAGTCCATCAGCATGGAGGACACTGTGCATGACATTGTAGACCCAGAGTCAATCAAACCACCACTAGTGCCAGAAAAAATTCATGTCCAAAGTGAAGACATCATCGGTCATCCTGCATCCATCACTTACCATGTGTGTTTGTCTGAAAAATAAAGCTTGACAATATTTGTGGAGTTATTACTTGTTTTTGATTAGCATATTGCTTTTGAGACATGCATGCCTAGACCCAGTGATTCCAATTTCTTATACTGAAGGTTAGTTTTTTAAACTAGTCCGAAGGGTATTTCAGTAAAATAGGGTAAAGTGCTATGTTTGTTTTGACATTCATGCAATTAGAAACAAATCACTTTAGAAAGATGCTTTATTAGATAAATGATGAAATCACAAATTTTGAAATGTAAATTTTGAACAATATAAAAAAAGAAAAATATATGTACAGTATTGCACAACACTGAAACTATTTACAATTTACAAGGGTAACAGCAGCTACACCCTCCTGGGAATGAACCCCAACCGTGGGCATTTCCCTGCATCTCTTGCAGATGCACCATGAGGGCTGGAGCTGGACAGGAGGTGCAGTTGGAGGAGCAGCAGGGGCTGACCGGCTGAGGACATCAGAGATGAGGCTGGGGTCCAAAGTTTGCTCCAATATGTGGCGTGCCTGATGTACATCCAAGCGTTGAATTTGCTCCTAGTAATTACAAGATAAAGTATATACTAGTAAAAATGATGTTTACTGAGGCTCATAACATCCATAGCTAAACAGCTAACAACTGTTACCTTAGATACAATGATAATTGTTTGAGTTTAGAACCAGACTATTAATACTGAGACTACTTACACGTTCAAATGCAGTCCTCTGCAATCTCAAATGTTCAACTCGAGGAACGTCATCTGCACCGAGGTCATCGGGTGTTTGGCCAACATGACACCCTTTGCCCCGGCGTCCACAGCCCCGGCCCCGGCCTGATCCACCTCGTCCACGCTCTCTCGTCTACCCGTGCTCGTAGAAGCAGCTGTTGGGGTGTACTCTTCATCTGAGCCCAGTGTCTCAAAACTCTAACCATATCTGTGCCTAATCCAGCAGTGTGGAATGTAGTTCATGTTACGTTTTTACCGATTCATGCGCCGTGTTTTTTACCTGGCCTCTTCAGTCGCGTGCATGTTGCGTGCCGTCGCGTGCACGCCACCCTCTTCTGGGGGTGATGGTGCTTGCAACAACAGACCGATAAAACATCTGGAGCATCCGGTTGCAGACACTGAAGGATCTAAGTCTCCTCAGGAAGTAAAGCCGGCTCAGGCCCTTCTTGTAGACTGCCTCCGTGTTTGTTGTCCGCTCCAGTTTATTGTCCAGCACCACACCCAGGTATTTGTATGAATCCACAATGTCAACGGCTTCCTGCAGCAGGTAGATTATTGCATCATCGACCCCAACATGGTGCTGATATGCAAATTGTAGGGGGTCCTGTGATGGGCACACTAGTGGTCCGAGGTGTGCTAGAATCCTGAAGTGGTTGCTCAGAGGAGCAGCATGGGGGCAGCTGGGGGTGGGGGAGCTGGAGTCAAACCTGTTGAAAGACAGGTTGAACTCGTTTGCTTGTTGTTCATTACCCTCAGCTGCTCCTCCACCTCTCTTCTGGAGGCCGGTAATCTCTCTCATCCCATTCCATACGTTCCTGGTGTTGTTGTTCTCCAGTTTGTATTCCAGTTTTCTGCTGTAGTTGTCCTTACTCTCCCTGATGCTATGTTTTAGTTCTCTCTGAACACGCTTGAGCTCTGCTCGGTCCCCTGACCTAAAGGCCCTCTTTATCTCACTGAGTAGGGCCTTTAGGTCGCTTGTAACCCAGGGTTTGTTGTTTGGATAGCAGTGGACCTCTTTAGTGGGGATGGTGTTGTCCATGCAGAACCCAATGTATTCAGAGATGCAATCAGTAAGGCTGTCAATGTCCTCGCTTTGTGGTTTGTACAGTGCATCCCAGTCAGTGGCTTCCAGGGCACCCTGCAGTGATTCCATGGCCTCGGGAGACCATTTCCTCACAGTCCTCACTGTGTCAGATAGCAGGATAACTATGGAAATGAAAGAACAAAGGTAAACATGGAGAGGATTTTACAAGAGATTCAAGATTTCTGAAAAGAAAACAACCGGCAATTGGAGGATATAAAAGACGAGGTCAACAAGACAAACCAGAGAATCGAAGTAGCATAAGACCGCATTGACGCAGTGGAAACTCGACTGCAAACAATGGAGCAAGTGATGAAAAAAATGCTAAAAGTGCTAGCAGATGCTAGCAGACCAGGAGGGAGGAGCAAGGAGAGAGAATATCAGAATATACAATGTGCCAGAAAACAAAGAAGGAAGCTCAATGACAGCTTTTGTGGAGAAATTACGCAGAGAAAAACTGGATATCCCTCCGACCCCCATGTGGAAAGGGCACAAAGGGCGCTTGCTCCAAAGCCGACAGCAACAAGTGGACCCAGGTCGATCTTGGTCAAATTCCACGGGTATAAAACAAAAGAAGAAGTCCTCAGTAAAGCTTGGGAAAAGAAGGAGAGCCTGCTGAATGGCCAGGGGCTTTATTTCGACCATGATTACCCAGCTGTGGTGCTAAGTAAACGAAAGGAATACCAAAGATGACCAAAAGATGGTTGACGCAGGCAGGACTAACTATAAAGAATTGGATTGATATAATGAGAGAGATTTATAAGATGGAAAGAGTTACTTTTTCTGTGAAGATGGACAACTTCATACAACACTGGGAAAAATGGGTGCGTTATGTCAAACCTCTAAGACCAAATTTTGTTAAGATAATGAACTGAAGGAATATCCACAAATGTTTACTGATTTTATACTTATTCTTATATCCCTGTTAAGAGTACTTAACTGTTACATGTGATGATATGAAGCCAAACCGCTACAAGCACTTTTGTTTCTTCCTCACTGGATGTGTATAGTTATGTTTCTTTGTTCATTCATTGGAATTGAAAGGACTGTGATTCAAACAAGATAAGGATGAGAAACCCCATTTTGGGTGTAAGATAGCCTGCTGTTTTTGTTTACAAGTTATACATATGGTAGCCCTTCCACTTCCACAATAGAAGAAAAATCAAAAAAGACTGTATACATATAAATTATATTTTTATCCTTTACAATATTCTATTTTATTATTTTTCTCAGGTACCTTCATACATTTGTGTCATTGTACCTGAAGATGTATTTGATACCTGTGACTAAAAAGAAAAAGAAACAGAATCATGTGCCGATTAACCCTAACCAGCTAATGCAAGCCTATCCAGTCCTCGTAATACAACATCGTATCTCAAGAGGTAATAGACTGATAATAAGACACAACAGACATTTGATAATACAATGATGGAAAGGACACAAAAACAGGTGCTGACAAATTTTCCAAGAAGATTCAGTGAAGAGCAGTCACATTTCCCTTCCTAGTTCATTGTCAATTCTGTAACTAAGCAACTGACCACAGAACACAATCTGTTTCTGGTTTACAATGGCACGTGCATGCCCAGTGTACATAAATGTCCATAAGATGGACAGACACTGAAACGGTGCTTAAATGCCCATCTGGATGGAGATTTTTTTCTACTGGTTTCCATAAAGGCCTGCGTTTGTGCTCCGAAATGCCAATTAACCAGCTGGGATAAATGCATGATGCTGATGTCTTTTTCCATCACCAAACATGAGTGTTGGTCATCGGGACATTTAGATTTGACACACAGACACAGCCAGTCTTACTATTGGATTAGAGTGGAGGTCCTCCTTAGTTCCTGTTTGTTTTCTTCTTAGTTATTCAGTTTAGCAGGGAGACACAGCTTTAGTCAATAATCTTGACATTTCATAGCTGTTGTTCAGATGTTACAGCAGTAGTTTGGAAAGAATCATTTGAATTGTATTTTAAGCACCTGTAGAGATCACTTGATACGTTTGAGGCAGCTGGAGTACAAAGCAACAGACATGAGAATCCAGATCCACCTGAGAAAAGAGCTGTGGTGTGTGAGAGCAGCCGGTGGAGCCAGTGCTCTCAACAAGACTGTTTATCATGACAGCAAGACACACACTCACACTTTCCCTTCACACTTCCTGTGTCGGACAGGCAGGAACTGATTAGACTATCTATTTTAGTCAGAATATCCACAAAGACCAATGGCTGGGAGATGATGTTGTCTTCTGCCATCCCTGCAAGCTTCACAGTAGAGTCACTTCTTCGTTTACACACATCGCTGTCTCGGAGCAATCCAGTGAAAGACTTGCTAAATGTTTGGTGCCACAACAACATTGATGACCAGGTGCTGCATCTAAACTGCTGCATAGGTTATGTGTTTTCACATACATAATCAAGATCTCACACAGTATATAACACACACATGCAGAAACATGTCTGTCTTTAGAATATTGTTCCTTGTGAACTACTCTCTTTTTTCTGGTCAATAAATGTGAATTGTTTGTGTGTGTGTGTGTGTGTGTGTGTGTGTGTGTGTGTTTTGTTCTCACATGTATTGTCCCTTGAGCCTTTACATGCTTTGAAAGCTTAAATATTCAGCCCATGTGACCCTGTTGGCTTCACTTGTGGAGTACCTCAGGCCTTTTGAAGATTCAAAGTTAATCAGATTATTGTGTTAGTTTGTTCCTGTGTACACTGCTGTGTGAGAACATGTGGAGAAATGTTAGATTCATAATGTAAAGTCCCATGGTGTGCCACGTAGAGACAGTTTGAAGCACACAGGACATTTTGAGCAACTGGAACAGTATGTGTGGTTACAATGCAATTAAACCTGCACTGCATACATGTTAAGCCTACACAGTTGCTGTTGTCTGCTCACATGCACAGTCAAGCTGAAAGTTTTCAATGTTTTCTTCTATAAGCTGTAGCATTTGCTACGTAATGACTGCTCGGATTTAACTCACCTCTACATTTTCCTCACAAGTCTCACACACACTTGGCCCTGTCCCATATTTCACTGTACAATCATGGTTGCATTGTAGGCATCGACTGATATGATTTTATGCTATGATAGTTATTATTATTGTAGATATTATTATTATTAGTAATCAAGGAAACCAATAATCAATATTTGGAATTATACATTTGCAGTAAAAAGTAAAGTAAAAAAAATTATAGTGCCAGAATTTAGAATAACCAGAGATGAAATGTACAATTTACTCAACTACTGTACAATTTTGAAGTACTTTACTTGAGTGTTTCCATTTCCAGCTACCATAAACTTCTACTCCTCAACATTTATTGGATTACTTTAATTACTCTGTGGATTCAGATTATTCAGTGTTGATAGGCTATTACTTTTGACGTGTAGCCAATCAGATATTGTTGTGGGCGGGACATTGAGTAAGACCATGGAGTGTTGACTACAGAACAAGCGAAAGTAGTGCATTTTTACATAAATTGATTTTATCTGCAACCAGACCCAAAAAACACAGACAACTGGATAAAATGCTGAATATTGGCAAACAGGAACTGCTCATTTCTAATGTGCCATACTTTTTCATGGCGCCACTTTACCAAAATATGAAGGCTAAAATGAGGTCGAGAAGATAATACTACTACTAATGGTGTAGTGTGAACCAAGCCCTAGTCCATTTTCACATGAAAGTCAAATTTGACACTTAGCTGACTACAGATGTCCCCCAGGACATTACTCCAGACTGGATTTGAATTACAGAAGGATCAGTTGGTCTGTCAGATACAGTAGGTAATTGCAGCTGTAATGATTACAAGGTGAATATACTCACTTATACCATGGTCTGGGGGAATACTCGATTCTGATTGGCTGCAGGGTGTACATTAATCCCTGGTATATGGACACCTACTAAGTAGTTCCAGTCAAATTGTCTGTTCACCGTCTAAATTAATGTGCTAGCTGGCGTAACCATAGCGACGGGAACGCAGTCAAAGCCTCTGTTTACAGTTTATTTCCAACACTGAGTGCAGTCCGTCAGTCCTTCAGAGCCTTATCCTCTGACCACCACAGGATGGAGACTGGAACACACAAGCTGCAGAAAGTACACTTCCCCTCTAAACTTACTCATACTTTTTTTTTTTATCACATAAGCGAATAATCTCACATGCCGTTCGCTGTTCAGCTCTTTACTTCAGGCTGCGGCCACAGTAACGTTACACACGGCCGATCATTTGTTCGTGAACATCTTGATATTGATTTGGGGACAATGACATGACTGGTAAGCTAGCTAGTCTTGTTGTTAAACATACTGTCAAATTATATTTACTGTTTGTCAACCGTACGCAATGTTATCGACTTTGAATCTTGCTAGCATAGCGTTAGCTTTCTGGCTCACCGCTGAGCGGACTAGAATATCTCCCGTTGCCAAATCGTATCTAAGGTCCGTCCTATTTACTGGAGGAGTGAACAACGTTTCCGTTGCATAAGAACCTTACGGGAGGGTAATGGTTGTTCCAGGTATTAGTCAAACCCTCAGGCGTTACCAGGGAAACTAAGTTATTGCCTGTCAAAAACTTTATATTTTGATTGTAAAATGCATGAAAATATAAATTAATGGTCTTAATTTATTTTCTTTGGCAAGTGACCATGGTATAAGCGGGATAATGCCCTTTGAGGTGTCCATAATCAGGAATTAATGGACTTCGCGGAGGTTCTAAGGCCCCCCGCGTCGTCGATTAATTCCTGATTATGGACACCTCGTCGGGCATTATCCCTTACATATACGCTCTGGGTTTGATAAACAAACATAGACAATTGCAGTTAATGTTAAAATCACCCCACCTCCCCCAGGAGAAATGAGGTCTGAATTGGTCTTTGGTTAGAATTTGTTGAGTGATTAAATTTAATCTGAAGCTATGTCTTCGTAGAAACTCACAGGCAGATTCTGATCCTGATGCTTATTTTTAGCTTCATGTTTAATGTTGTGTTTCAGAACCCTGACTTTTTTATGAACTAGTTGCTAACTGTCTGTTTGGTGCTAAGCAGTTATCATACAGGGGGTATGTGATTATTTAGTTTCATGGGGCAGTGAAACTGATCCACTGGTGTAAAGTAACTAGATTCACCTAGCCTAACGACCCACATGGAGGCGGTTTGGTCAACAACACACACATGACCTTAGTGACTCTGTGAGGACACACCCACACAGGGTTTAAAGCCTGCAACTCCCCTCCAGTTAGTTAGAACCAAAGAAGTATTTAAAGGAAGTGTCTTAGTATTAACATGACCTGGATGAAACTGCATCAACATGTTATTTAGTGCATTTACTCAAGTATTAAACTTGGGTATATTAACGTTGAATGTATGCTATGTTGTACTTCTATTCTGCATTGAGTGAAACAAAATTAATATTGTGCTTAGCTTGACCACATTTATTTAACTGCTCTTATTAATGAACGTACAAATGAGAGATCAACTAATGATGCGTTGTTAGATATTAAAAGCCCAACATTCCTGCACAGGTGTTTAAGTTCTCAAGCTGATTACACACGTTGGAGGACTAACGGAAGTGCTAACTTATTTTCCTCTCATTTACAACTTGTGTATACAAATTACTTTCTGAAGATGAAAATATAATAACCTTGAAAGCTCCATATTTTAACACACTGAAAGGGGCCATTTAGCATGGCATGTAGGCTACTTTAGCCCACTTGTAATGCATTTGTCCATTTTTGCTGGTAATACTCATGTTCTTTAACTTGATTAGAATTTCAAAAGCACAACTTTTATACCTTTACATCGTGATGGTGTTTCTACCCTTTTTAGCGAAGACACCTAAACAGACAGCAGTATTTCAAGACCTGAAAATGAGACTCAACTATCAACTGTCTTTCTCGAGAACTGCTTACTTCCCCTTCACTAAGGGATCTGAGTAGCTCCTCACGACTGGACTGAACTCTGCAGTAAATGTGCTCTAACATTAAGAACAATACTTAATGATTTTATCACAATTAACCCTTTCACATCAATCAGACTGGCTTTGTTAAATATTGGTCTCAGTCACATCACAGTGAATGACATGAAGTCGTGTTACTGGCTTTACTGGGCCAGTAGATTGCTCAATCACCCATTTTGAATCCAGTCATTTTCAACAGGGAGTTCTTCTGCAAGGTCTCAGTGGTGTGAGTGCCCCCTTTAATTACACTAGCAGTGTATTGAATCACAGTTTGGCTGTCTAAAGGTTAAGGATTACTGATTTCTTATGTATACAAATGCAGTGATGCCTGGTTTTACAGTATAATACTGTTCTCGTTCTCCTTTAAATGACATTTTTATTTTTCAGTCTGGATCTTATTTGTTGTGTGGGTGTGGCTCTTTAGTTAGTGTTTTTTGTCCATTACTCCTGTTGGATGTAGAAAAATTCAAAATGACCATATTGTCCCAGAATTTGATGATTGATCAATTGCAGTCTCTCAACCATAACGTGTCCAGAGAATTCAGGCTTTTATCGCTCACTTTCCAGGCTGGTTCACTTTCCCCTGGTGTGGAACAAAAACTCCTCATGACTCTTCCAACTCCTCCACCACCCACACTGCACTGAAATTTTAAACTGCTCAGTGATGGAGGCAGTGCTACAACTGTCATATTTTAGCGACAAAGACCATACAACCTCAAGCATTCCTTCCACGTCTTGTAAACTGGTGAACATCTTTGTTCCCTGTTATAAAAACTTTAATACTTTTTATCAACTCAAACTCAAATAGAATAGATGGCTCGGCCCTGTTGTGGCAGACCTGTAGAACACAAAGGTTACATTTCTTCATCACCCACTGATCAGATAATGCCAGTTTACAGTAAGTAGTCATTTTTTTTTCTCAGATTCTGGAGGTCTGAGTTAACCAAACAATAAAAGTGTGTATCTGTGTGTGTGTGTGTGTGTGTGTGTGTGTGTGTGAGCGATACAATAGTGAAATGTTCACATTGAATAGTCCAAGAATCAAGCCAAACTTTTGCTTCCTATCCATTTCTGTTTACAGCCACGCCAACAAAAAGCCCCCACCTGCATGCACCGATTGTCAAAGGTCAAAAAGTTAATTTGTGACCAGTCCTCTTTTCACAGAATATATTCACCAGACAGCTCCTCACACTATTAGAGTGACTGAATTAGTACAGGAAACTGTGTGTGTGTGTGTGTGTGTGTGTGTGTTTGTGTGTGTGTGTGTGTGTGTGTGTGTGTGTGTGGGTCTCTCCTCTGACCTTGCAAAAACCTGTCAGACAGTTTAGCTGCAGATTGTTAGAATATAACGTGTATGCAATCATTTTTACTTTAAAAAAAGTCCACCAATAGCAGTGTAGTGTTTGGATCCTAGCCTTTGCCAATCCACTGCTTTTATTCTTCATTCTATTGGCAGGACAAACATGACCAACTTGTAATCTTACTTGGATTGCGCCTCTCATTGGCTCACTAGTGCCGTCTCTACTCCTCCCTCTCCTCTCCATCAGATTGCATGGGTTACTTTTCCATTCCTCTCATCGTCCCTTTTTTCTTCTGTCCAAAACCTCCCTCTCTGTTTCCCCCTCACACTCCTGCAGCCAATAACTGGGAGGGGGCCCAGTGCAGCTTCGCAACAGCCAACCCTTGGACCGACCACATCTGGCCCCTCCTACTTTTTTGGGGGGTGGAGGGAGGACCAGGGTAAGGTTACCTGGCAGACACACACACACACACACACACACACACACACACACACACACACACACACACACACACACACACACACTCCAACACATCACTCATCACTCACACATGTAAACAAACATGGGACTAACAATCCCCTCCCACACTAGACCTTGAGGGAGGTGTGTGTTTGTGTTAAGGAATGTTTCTCTTTTGCCATATTCATGTGCCAGAATCCGCAGATTGTCTCTCTCTCATGCACGCACAGACACGCACACACACACACACACACACACAACCACACTCAAACACGGTTCTTGTTACTGCAGCACTGAGCAGCACGCTCATGTTTCAGAACCAAAAAGGGAAGGTGTATCTCCCTCCCTCCCTCCCTCCCTCGACCCGTCTCCTCCCTCCCTCCCTCCCTTGGCCATCGTCACAGCCTGCGCAGTCTTCACTCGCTTGTGCTCACACACACACTTACACACAGCCGTGATGGGATAAGATACAACACACGAACGTGCAGTGCAGTGCAGCGAGGGATATGTGTGAGTGTGTGAGGAGGAGGATCGAGTGTGTGTGTGTGTGTGTGTGTGAGGACAGCCAGCCAAGTGCATGTCAGTCTGCAGAACGGAGTGTGAGCGAGCTGAGGGAGCTTCCATGATTTTTTGCTGGATTTTTCTGCGGCAGTGCAGCCTGAGGAGACAGAACAGTAAGTCATGACTGTGGCACCCGTTATGCATGGAATCAACACGTGTGTGTGTGTGTGTGTGTGTGTGTGTGTGTGTGCATTGGGTCATAGGTCCATGTACTTTGAGATGTTGGCTGGTGCAAAAAAAAAAAACAAGTCAATCATTTAACATTAGCTTGTGTCATGGTGGATAATTTCCAGACACGGCTTAAACTTCTCTCTTTGATAGTCTAATTAGTCTAATTGTAATGGAATTACTACCCTGTAGTAGTCACCCATGTTGTAAACAGGACTGCATTTGGAAGTTAGGTTGATTTTTCAAGTATCCAAACTTTTGCCTATAGCAAAGACTTGCCATGTTTGAGAATGTGCTGAGACATCCTGCAAGTTTAAGTGAAGTCGAGGACAAACTCTTGCACGTTTTATCACAGTGAGAAAACAATTGGGTTTTTAATTAAGATGATAACGAGCTGACGCCAGAGCGATGGTTCTGTTATAAAGATACAAAGCAGCCCTACAGTTTTTCCTCTGTAGTCTTTGAAGATGGAGGGTTGATGGTTTCCAGATGCTTTGTTGAGATGATTGCAATGTAACTAAATCCCCTCACAATGTATGTACAGTCCAAGCATTGTTTCACTGAACTGCACTGTGGTGGGTTTGCAGCTTTCATTGTTTAAATGTAGTTTAACATAGAGGCCCACGCAGAGCTGAATTAAACGCTTATAATAATAAATTCATAATGATTTATAAAGTCCTCATTACGAAGAGATGGTTGAGCGCTAAAACAACCATTTAGCAAACTGACTTGTCTTTTTGGCAATAAAATGCGTTTTAATGTTGAAGTAGTACCAACAAGGCATACATTTAACTTGGAAAATGTAATCATTTGATAGTATGAAACAATTGAGTGTCAAATGGACAGCAGTCACAAGGACCTTGAGTATACTATGGGACAAAGTAAACTTCTGTATCCTTGCTCACTCTAACATCAGTTAGTTGCTTCAGATCCTCGGTGGAGCTATTTGTAACCAGTGATGGATTGATAACATGGAGGATGACATAACCTGCTAAGGATGAAGTTAAGCAGCCGGAGCCGAGGCGTCGCTGTTCGCAGAAGAGGCTCAGTCTGTTTAAACAGGATCATTCAGCTTTGGAAAGCAGTGATATATATCCAACAAGTCACACAGAGGCAGATAGAGGCCTCACAGGAGCAGTGTAGAAACACTGAGATATGAATGATGATCAGTAATGACCATATATTTTATACACTGCAAAAACTGTCTTCAAACCCAAAACTTTTTTTAAGGGTTCTGAGCACCTCAGTTGGCAGGTGATGATGTTCTACAGAACATTGTCGCATTTTACAGGAATTTTGGATCACAAACTAATGCCATGGTATATCTCAGACTATGTGAACGTTTTTGACCGTGTATGGACAGATCACGTGTTCTGATCCATGTTTTTCAATGATGGGAAACTCTTTGGAGAGCAGTACTAGTACTGGTCGAGGCTGAATGAATAAATAAATCACTTCACTTTGATTTAAATAAATACATTTTACCTTGGCAAAATTAATGCTGTACAAGGTAATATCCAGTAGATGGTAGTAAGTTCAGTAGTGACAAAACAATAATCCTCTGGGGTAGCACACACATGAAGTTGTTCAAACTTTGTACAGAAAGCAGAGTTATTGAGCACCTGGTGACAGTTTAATGGGAGAAATGGTTCAATTGTGACATTGCTTTTTTTTCTATAGATCTATATGTAGAAGGGTGCCCCTCTAGTTAGTGTTGTGTCCTAATAATGGGGGATGTGAAGAATGACTGACTCATCATAAGTCTGTATTCTACTATAAATTATTGCAAGTGTTATTTTTTTTGTTTGGTAGCCATTTCTATTCTTCTGTATAGGCTGTCCTAGTTAACATACCCTCTTGTATATCAGTAGCCAATAGGCTACAGTCCAAATGAATCCTGGTCCACTGTCATGTATCCAGGTATTGATCTGTTAAGACAGTAGTGGTGTCAGAGCTGGAGAGAGACAGCTAGCTGCTTATATAACTGCTCGATCTACACTACACTGATAACCTCAGGACCAGTCCTCATCGGACTGGCAGCCAGCCAACCAGCTTTGTTTCTCCATCTAGTGCCTTTTGTTGCACTCTGCACACTGCTCTGTCCCTTAGGGTCGCTCTCGTTAATCTGTAGCGCTGCGTTTCGCTTTCAACAGTGACTCCACATATTTTGTACAGTTTCTGACAATCACTGATCTCTATATCATTACCCTCCTGCAAACTCTCAAGCATCGTAACATGTTCCAGTGCTGTCTGTTGCATCTTTAGCTGCTTTATAGACATAAGGGAGCATCACAAATGTCAAATGCATAAGTGAATAAAATGACTTTAATGACTCTTATTATTTTTTTGTCTCTTACCAACTCAGTTCTTTTACCATCCTCACTGTAGAATCATAGGGAGGTAGACTTGTGTGTGTGTGTGTGTGTGTGTGTGTGTGTGTGTGTGTGTGTGTGTGTGTTCAGATGATGTAAAGGACACATCACACACACACACACACACACACAATGTCACATACCTGCTACAACCTCACTCAATGTTTGTCATGTCAGAATGAATGGCAAATACATGCACACATGTCCTCATCAGAAAACATGCGCACACACACACACACACACACACACACACACACCTAAATAGCTGAATGACACAAGGTAGTTATTAAATCACACAGTCACGTTCATCTTTCTCAGAATGACTAAGCAGTCTGTTTATTTCTATGGCAACCACTTTTGCTGCATTGAAGGTGTCCTCCAAGTGTGATGCAGTGAGAGGCTGATGGTAACTTCCACTGTTGTCTTTCAGTAGCCATGCTACTGTGTGTGTGTGTGTTTCATAACTAGCTTTGTTATCATCCCTGTATGTGTCGTGCTGATTGTCTGACTGCAGAGATATGGGTGTGTGTGTGCAGTGATAGCGGCTCTGTTTGTGTGTTGCTGTAATGTGATGCAGTTGTGACCCTCGCCAAGTGTCTCTATGAGGAAAAGGTGAGCCTGCTGCCTCCTGCCTGCTAACAAGTTCCCTGGTTGGCTGTGAGCCCCAGTGAAACAAAAACCATCAGCACAGACTCTGCATTCTCTTACATCATGAATTAATCAAATGAGTCAGATGAATTGAGCACATAGCTCTAGTGGATTTTCTTCAAAATCTGAAACGATGGACATGATGTGTCTGCATTGGGAAACAGAGAATCATTGGACTGTTATAATGAATTACCAAACTGTTTCCATGTTAGGAAATGTTATCATGTTATCTCAAACAGTTGAATTGAGATGGCTTATGTAATGTGAAACCACTTGTGTAATGTAAGCAGTTGTGTTTGAGGGGCTCTGGTCCCATATGGTGGATAATTCTGAAGCCTGATTGGGTATTGTTGCCTCTGCCATTGCATAGCTGTCAATGGTTAGACTGCTGAGCTGTTGCCAAAAGGACTGACACCAGCAGTGAAGAAGCTCACACCCTAAAACACAATGATGGCTCACCTGAGGCCCAGGACCAGTCCTTCCTGGAACAAAATTTGTTGAAAGGGTGCTTTATGATGGGGGTTATTTTTCAGCTTCAGCCTGGTGGATGGTAACTGTTAGAATGGAGAATATATGATAACATAATCGTTAAAATATCTCCTGTGCAAAGGCTTTGTTTGGTTTAGCCACATTGATTGATCCAAAGAAAGGTGCACCATGTGAAGTACCTGAGCACAGAACATTGTTGATATATTTAAGTATAGTGAAGTAATTAGTTGTGAAATTAATGAATTGGTAATTGGTAGAGAGATTTGTTTAATTTAAACTGACCTATGAAATTGCCAGAAATTAAGTAAAGGTACTTGTGAAGGTTCAGCAAAGTGTCACAGATAGGCAGAGTGTTGGCATATTGAAGCCATATCAAGTTGATTCTGGAGCTCAGATCGAGTTCTAATACTTTAATTACAACTGGGATCAGAGTGTTCTCAGTCAGTATTAAATGACACTATCACTGAGGTACAGAGAAAAAAACAAGACTGTGTTGCTGTATACTGTATGTGCAGTACAAACTGTATTAATGGAAGAATGACTTGGTATTGAGCTGCAATGCCAAGATTTCCAAATATTCAAACATCTGGTGAAGATGAATATTGTTTAGTATTACCAGTTTATGTGCAGTCACCATGCTGTGTGCTAATCCACCTGTGTAGTTCTTGAACAATGTTGGTCACAAGGAAACTGGCTTTTTGTCCAGTCAGCTGTGGCTGGCACAGGCCACTCTGAGGTTGATTATTGCTTTGTTGTTACTGTCAGCTGACTACCTCAGCCTCACAGTCATGGACTGTGTAAAACATGGATGTAGTCTCTGTGACATCATCAATGAGTTTATGAGGAGCCTTTGTAAAGCTCAGTGTGGTGCTTCTCACAGTCACCGTGACTGACTCCATGTAACTCCTGACTCATAAAAAAAATGGGCAAAGAGGTGGAGTATGCTGGAGCTGAGGGGGGACCATATGAAGCATGTTTTCTAAAAACTAGTTATATAACTAGTGCTACCCATCCCCTTAATCATGCAAAACTCTAAGCCTTAATAAAATTTAAACAAGTGAGTTGTATAAACATTTTTGGGGAAATTGGCTATAGATTGGCAAAACTGAAGCTGTAAACATGTGTGTATACCATATTTCACCAATTAATAGCCCGGGCGTTTAATATGCAAAATCAACTTTGACCCCAGGTGTTTAAAAGAACCAGGCGGCTATTCGCTGCAGGCCTTTATTTATTTCTACACAGACCTGCACCAGGCCATTATTGTGATGACAGTTGTATTTCACAACTCCAAGCTTAAACGTAGCGTCATACTTTTTATTTTTCTTCCTTCTTACGTTATCATTTATGGCCATTTGCTGTCCATTCTCCTCCGTGTTGACCTGTCCTCCGGTGTGTGAAGGTGGGGCGTTAAACTTGCGCGTTGCGAGTCATTTCACACACTTCCGTTTTTTGTCAAAATAAGAGTTAGTCAGTCATCTAAGATTACGGTGCACCCTTTTCTAACGTTAGCTACTTCTCTTATTTTGACAGAAAACAGAAGTGCCAACTGTTTACTTCTGCAAAAATAATGCAAATAATCGCCCCGGCGGTTATTCGGGTGGGCGTTTAATACGCAAAAAGGGTGCTGACCCCAGGCGTTTAAAAGAACCAGGCGGCTATTTGCGGCCTGGCGATTAATTGGTGAAATACGGTAATATGTAACAATTCTGCATTAAAATGTCAGGACAAAACCGTATATTTAGTTATATATTTTTGTTCAGTTGTGCACTTACATTATCCCAAATGTTTCAAACAATGTGTGTGCAAGATGTAAGAATTTCAGTTGAATTTTTTTCAAACATTTAGTAAAATTATCAACAGAATGTAAAGAAATAAGAATTTTGACATTATATTGTATATTTTTAGTACATGTATTGTGTTGCAGAGATACCTATGAAGTTAGCATGCTAACCAACTCCTGTGCTAACGGTGTGAGCATTAACACTCCCCTGGTATTCTGAGCTCCCAGTCCAGACGACTAGTTGCACTGCTAACTGAGCTAGCTAACAAACAGGAGATACAGTTAGCAGCAGTTAGTGGTTACCCTAGTGACATTCCGACCCCTATTTGCTTTTAGTATGAATTTAATAAAAGGCCAATTCTTACATATTGCATCTTTAAAAAACACCACACACATTGAGGGTGCGTGTGTGTCTGTTTGAATTCAGGTCAACCTCTGACTCAGCTCAGCACTCTCCAGAGACTCTGGGTCTCTCTCTTCTCTCTGAAATGTTAGGTCCATGAAGTAAAGTACATTTCCTCTCCAGCTCCAGTCACCAGTCAAGTGCTTCATTATTCAGCCTCTGGGGTTGCCACTTGGTTATACAGTAGTTTGTTCTAGAAAGCACAACAAAACATCTTTTTTCTTTGCCAATGTGAACAGGAGGTTCAGGAGGAAAAGCAGATCAGGAGCTAAATTGAAATTATTCTTAAATGGTTTATTTTTTACAATTTATTGTAATGTATGTATTAAATATTAGTAAGGCTTGTGAATATCTGAAACTTGAATGACTGATGACTAACCCTGAGGGCGATGTAGGAGGACAGCAAAGTGATTACAGAGGTTAGAAAAATGAAATGTTGTGGTCTTCAGAGGTCACTGGAGGAAAAGAACGTGTTGCTAATTAGAGTGGAAAGTTAGTGGTAAGAACAGAGGTATGAATTGTGCAGAGATTAGGACAGTGTAAGTGTAAACGAAAAAGAGAAATGAGTTTCAGGTCCTCATATTAAAACATTTGTTTATTAGTTTCTCTGGACTCCATTTCCATTTCATCACCTCCATGTGTGTATCGTTATGTAATAGTAATAAATTATGAGTTAACCCAGTCTTCCTCTCCCCACTTCAGCTACAAGGCTTGGTTTTCAGGTCCAATTGAGAGTGAGGGCTGCCTCCTTAGTGGTACTTTTACTTTGTTTAATGATTAGGAAAAAGTGGCATCATGATCTGCTGTCCCTGCAAACAAAACAAACACCCCCCTCAGAGCTTCAGAGCTATATGATGTAATATGGTATCTTTGGGGAGATTACATGTCAGGCAGACCAACGGAGACGTTTTTTGGGAAGTGTCAGTTTGCGCTTTTGTGAATATTTAATACATATTGTGCAGCATTGCTTTTATTCACAACGCTTTCTTTCACTCTAATGTGCTCCATCTAAAAGAAACAGAACTGACTGCAACACGTAGGGATCCTGACTGACGATGAAGACACAGCCTCCCAGAAATGACTGCTGTTGTTTTCATTGAATACTGTCTGACCACACTGCTT
Organism: Lagodon rhomboides; assembly: GCA_039737535.1. Lineage (NCBI taxonomy): Eukaryota > Metazoa > Chordata > Actinopteri > Spariformes > Sparidae > Lagodon > Lagodon rhomboides. The sequence continues at coordinate 539,990 of CM077786.1, forward strand.
TCTATCTCTTGCTAATGGATCATATTCAAATAACATTTAGTCAAGATTCATATGTGAATTAATGTAACAGCTTTAAATAGTATGAGGCTTGTTGAAAGTGGGTTTTCTGCATCTTGCAGTGATATGCAGCTGAGTTAGATTCTTCTCAGTTTGAGGACAGCAATGTTTGAGGCTTAATCAGGAGAAAATTATGTATGAACTTAACTTAAAAGTACTACAAGTCGTTTTAACTGCTTATGACAGTCTCAGTTGAATACATGTAATTAATTTAATTACTCTATATAACCTACAAAAGCAAGCAAGAACAGATTTGTTACTTCTATATAGTAATTCTTCATGCCTGTCACCAGATCAGTGAGTGTTGAGGAGTGTCACAGTTTGAAGAAATTAGGTCCGGCTAAGACCGGCTCCAGTAGCAAGATGCGGAATGTAGGGTGGACACGAAGAGAAGCAGGTAATTTGAGACGAACAGCCATGGGATTAATGATCTTAACCACCTCGAAAGGGCCAATACACAGGGGAGCCAGCTTTCAGGAATCCACGTGTAGCGGTGAGACCCGGGAGGAGAGCTATACCTTCTGGCCAGGTCAACATTGGGGAGCTGGAGAGTGCCAAAGGTCTGCCAGGCATTGGTTGTGCTGAGAGGAGCGAGTCAGGGTGGCATGTGTGGTTCTCCAGACATGAGCCTGAACAGAGGGAATGGCCACTTCCACCTCTTGAGTAGGGAATAGTGGGGGTTGAAAACCATTAGCTGGGTGTCATACCTGTGGCTGAACTAGTGAGTAAGTTATGCAAATATACTCTCCAGGGGAGAAAGGAGCACCAGGAGGTCACACAACAGAGTGGCTTCCAGATCCTGATTAGACGTGAGGCTGGAGGTAGCAGCCAGCGCTTTGTAGAAGGTCAATTTTAGCAAGGGGACAAAATGAATGGAGAAATGGTCAATGATGGTGGGGGTGACTCTGTTACCATCTGAAGGAGGTAACTCTGAAATGACATCTGCCACAACATGGGACCAGGGACGATGGGGCTCAAGCAGAGGCTGGAGTAGATCAGCAGGGGTACGATGTGAGGCCTTACTACAGGTACAAAAAACAGCAGACTGCCAAAAAATTGGCCAGAAGTGTTGACTGAGGAATTGTTGTGCATGTTGAACTCCAGGATGACATGTTAGTTTGGAAGAGTGTTCCCACTGAAGAACATGTGAATGAACAGTACTCAGCCACGAATAGGCGGTGGACAGGACCAGAACCAGGGTCTGGAGAGGAGCGCTGAGCCTCCTTCACTAGAGTTTCAATCTCCCACGTAGAAGCTCCAACTATACGGGGAGAGGGCATGGGCACCGAATCAGAGGAATAGAGTCAGGAGGGGGCATCAGGTTTGTCATTGTGGGAACCAGGGCGGTAGGAGAGGGTGTAGTTAAACAACTCAAGAAAAGGAACCAGTGGGCCTGCCTGGAGTTCAGTCGCCTGGAGAGGGCTAGATGAGGAAACGTTGCTGGGAGCCATCCAGCCAATGATGCCACTCATGGTGGGCCAAAACCACCGGCAACAAATTCCTGGTTCCCAAGATCATAGTTCTTTTCCTCTGGAGAGAGACATCTTGAGAAGTTGGCACAGAGGTGGAGCCTTTGAGAGGCAACATTGTGTTGAGAGAGGAGTCATGGGTGTCAACCTGCACCACAAACTGCAACCTTGGATCAGGATGCTTGAGAACGGGGGCATTGGTGAACAGTCCTTTATGAAGTCCTTCTAGAAATGCTGATTCAGCCTCTGGAGTCCAGGTGAAGGGAACACTGGTGGAGGTCAGCTGGATGAGGAATGCGGCAACCCTGCTGTAGTCACAAATAAATCTCCAGTAGAAATAGGCAAACCCCAGGAAGTGTTGAAGCTGTTGCCTTGAAGTTGGTGTGGGCCACTCCTCCACAGCTCTTATTTTAGCGGGGTCTGGTTTGAGCTGTCCCTGAGCCACCACATAACCCAGGAAGTTGACTGCTGATGTGTGAAACTTGCATTTCTCTGGCTTGACAAACAGTTTGTTCTCCAGTAGTCTTCATAGAACCAGCCATACTTGCAGGATGTGTTCCACCATGGAGCATATCATCGAAGTAGATGAATAAGAAGAGATTTAGCATGTCCCGGATAATTAGATTGATTAGAGCCTGGAAAACAGCAAGGGCAGTGGTCAAGCCAAAGGGCATCACGAGGTACTCACAGTGACCCAGGGCTGTGTTGAACGCCATCTTCCACTTGTCGCCCTCCCAGATACAGTGGTAGGGGTTACGGAGATCCAACTTGGTGAAGAACTGGGTGTGACACAGAGACTCAAAGGAGGGGTTGATGAGGGGAAGAGGATACTTGTTTTTTACTGAAATGTCATTTAGGCCACGATTGTCTATGTAGGGGCATAGGGTCTTTAGGGTCCTTCTTCTCCATTGAAAAAAAAGCACCCAGAGGAGAGGAAGATGGTCTGAGCAGTCCAGCGGTTAAAGCTTTGTTGACATACTCTTCCATGGACTTTCTCTCTCTGGGTGTGACAAGTTGTAGAGATGGCTGGAAGGAAATGGGGCTGGGAATTGCTAAATGGCACAGTCGTAGGGTCTATGTGAGGGAAGGGACAAGGCTAGCTCCCTGAGTTAGGGTTAGGTGAGGTCGTGATACTCTGGTGGCGCTTGAGATAGGTCTGGAGGGGTAGGTGGAGAAGGAGCTGGGGTCCTGGAGGTGGGTACAGCAGAATAAAGACAGTGAGAGTGGCAGAAGGCACTCCAGCTGGAGATGGAGGCAGAGGACCAGTCTATGTGGGGACTGTGGAGTTTGAGCCAAGGGAGACCAAGAACCACGGTAGGGATGAATTTGCTCTCAAGGATTACCAGAGATGATAAGTGTAACAGGGACGGTGTGATGGGAGACCGTAAAGGAGGTGAGCTCAGGCTCATGCTGGTGGCTCCGCTGGAGGTGGAGGACGGAACTCATAGTTGTGCTGGTTATATGGTCAGGGAGTCCAATGAGTGCAGAGTGGCAGAGGTGCTGGAGGCAGGGTGGTGTTTGGCCGAGGAGCTGATCCTGGAGTTATCCATTCACTGGGGAAGGGAAGAAAGGGCAAAGTTAGATCACAGGTGAAACTGAAGACTTATACTGCTTTTCCACCAAAATTAGCGGGTCTACACGGGTGTTTTTAAACGGGTTCCAACCTGCTAAAAAACACCTATTGACCCAATTCCCAGTTCCTGCAGGCAAGACCGAGCTGGCTAACTGTGATTTTTATCTGAAGCGTCACGTTGTATGTCACTGACATCACGAATGCACCGGAAACAGTTATAACAGAAGTGAAAACAACAATAGACCCAGGTAAGTCTAGAAGAGCCACATGGTTAAATAATTTTATTAATTCAAGTTAGCTGGGCACTGAACTGGAAGTGAGCCAGCATGGTCAGCGATCCAGGTATCTTCATAGCCAGGAACCTGGGTGTAAATGCAGAGTTTACACATTCCCATTGCACATAAAAGCCCAAACTTAGCTGGTTAAAGTGGGAATTAAGACCAATGGAAAAGGGGTACTAGAGATACTTGAAAACATGAGAATCACAGACTTGACCATGTACCAAGTAGAGCTGGTGAAATAATCTGGCACCTTGCAGAGGGGAGACCAGGGTATAAGAGCAGGCACTGATTACTCCAATGTGTTGTAGGTGTGTGAAGCAGCAACCATTCCAGCCAACAGAAAACCATGCCCGGCCTCTCCGAGCACCTCTGATACACAAAGCACAAACTCAACCATGAAAAACAGGCCACACCAGAGTCCAAATATGACAATTTCCTTCTCTCACTCATTTTTAAAACAAATACATGCACAGCTAGATCAAGATCTTAGGGACATGAGGTGGTGGTGCCTGTAGCACTTTTGTCCACCAGGGCACCAGAATCAACAAAAAACAAAGGTCCCTTGTTGCAGCTTTAACTAGAAACATAAACTGTTTGTATTGCACTTTGTTGTGTTGCTATACCAGGTGTTTTTGGGAAATCGTTTTGGTTAAATTGTAAATATCACTTGGTAAATGAAGGAGGTGAAAGAAAAAGAATGTAAATGATCTTATCTATGCATTAACCATCAGGAGATCCAACATTTTCTAATTATTTAGTCTGAAGTAATGTCTTTGTTATAGGTCGTATTCCCTTATTTCAAATTTGCAAATCTGCAGCATAGAATTGGTGAAAAAAAAAAAAAAATCCTGTAACACTTCTAAACACGTCTGTTTTCATATTCTGACTAAAACTAATTTCAAAGCTTACTAGGGACACTATGTGTATTTGCATTTGTTAAATTAAATGGCGGTAGTAGTTATACTACTGGCTAACACATTCTTATGTGTACTCACACAGAAGTGGTGGAACTGAATATTAAAAGATTTTTCAGGAAATCAGTGTTTCAAGATGGATTAAAAGACCCAGGAATTGTAAAATGAATGTAGAGTTAATTTAATTAATTTACTGAGCCATTCTAAAGGCTGGCTGGTTATTAGGCCTCCTATTGTAGTTGCTGAGTATTGCCTATTTAATCTTGTGTTCACTTGTTTCACTCTCTTCCTCTTCATGTTTTTCCTCTTCCACTCCATCCAGCTCTGGGCAGAACCTGCTTGACAAGCGTGTCTTAATGCATAGCAGGGTCTAGCCACTCAACAATAATCATTAAACTTGTGGATTAGCCCCGTTATTCACTTCACACTCACGCACACCCACGCTCAGTCACAGTGAGGCCCCCTGAGGGTCGATGGTGAGACTAACAGGAATGGATGAAACGTTTGGTATGTGAGGGGCAGTTCAGGGCTTTGAGCCAGAGAAAGTCAGTTCAGCTGAAGAGGCTTCATGTCAGAAGAAGCGGGCTGCTCACTCCGCCTGACAAGAATGTAGGACAGCCTTCCACTGATTGCCTTTCTGCCTTTTTCTTTCAGTCTCTCTACAAGATTAAAGAAATGTTGTTGGAGTGTGATTATTGAGCTGGGGTATTAGAATAATGAGTCTATACTAGAGTCATGTGCATGTGAGGGACTGTACACTGAAAAATTGCCCTGAAGAAACATAAACCAAAATGTTGATGAAGGTTCTCATCTAGGTCATGACAATTCCAAGTGCTGTATCGTAGGCAACTGGACGTGTTTCAGTTCTTTGTAAATGTTTCACCTCTCATCCAAGAGGCTTCTTCAGTTCTAACTAACTGGAGGAGAGTTGCAGGCTTTTAAACTCTGTGTGGGTGTTCTTACAGAGTCGTTAAGGACACGTATGAGCAGAGCCGGCCCTGGGCATAGGCAATATAGGCAAACGCTAGGGGCGCCATCATCTGCAGGGGGCACCAAAAACAGGAGGAGGAAAAAAATAAAAATAGATAAATAAAAAAAATATATATATACAGTCAAGCCCGAAATTATTCATACCCCTGGCAAATTTTGACTTAAAGGGATATTCCAGTGTAAATTTAATCCATGGTCTAACACACCGTGGCACCTAGTAAGACTCCCCCTCGAGACATCAAGCTTGTCGACCGCTAGCTTAGCTAGTTGTAGCAACTTCAGAAAAGACCGCACGAAAACAATACACTGCAGCTTATGTCTCCAACAAGAAACCGCCATCAAAAAGCCACTCATCGTCACACCCCTAATATGTATGTATATATATATATATATATATATATATATATATATATATATATATGTATATATATATATATATATATATAACCCTAACCCTTCGAGGTGTCCATAATCAGGAATTAATGGACTCTGAAGCCATACGGCGCCCAGGGAAGGAAAAAAAAGCAAAGAAGAGGAGGAAAAATGGGAAAACGATATAGGTGCAGTAACGTTAATGTGATGAATTGAATGAAATTAATAGTTTAATGCATCGTAGTTACCGTTGTTGGAGCAGAGTGTTAGCTTGCTAGCTTACTTGGGGCGATAGCAGCATTGTTTAATAATCAGTAAATAGCTTGAGTCGACGTAAGATAATGTTACTCCACCTTAAATTCATCAGGGACATTTGGAAAGCTAACATTAGGCCTGCTCAGGTGTTATTTCCTGCTTGTATGTCAGTTAAAATACTACTAGTTTTCCATCCCCTTTATAAGTAATAGGGTAGTTGTAAGCCTTTGGTTTATTGTGTCACAGTTTATGTTTGTTAAAGTTTACATCAAGTGTATTACTGTTAATACTCCATACCTTAGCTTTCCCATATCATCCATAGGCTATACATTTCACTGCACTTTACTGCTTTTTGCACTCTGGTTAGACTGAATTGCATTGCAATGACGATAAAATTGAATGACGCTCATCGTATTTTCATTATTAGTCTATATTAGTCTTATAGCACACACCAAGCATCTGTTGTTGTTTTTTTTTTATTAAAATGTAACATCCAGTAGTCACATATACTTCTCCTCTCTCTTCAGATGCACTTTTAGAATATTTCACCACCAGCCCAGTGACACAGCATCAGGTGCTCCTGCCCCCTCTACCTCAGCACAGCAGACGCACAGCATGTTTTTATTTTGTATGTAAATAGAATATTCTTTAATATGTTAATGATGTTAATTTATCAATTGTTTCTTTCTTCAGTTTTTATTTGGTGTGATTTTTTTTCTTTTTTGAACATTCTGTTTATTGGATTTTTCCATATTCAAGACAAGTGTTTGAGTAACTCATTGTGAACATATTTTTCAACCCAAGCCCCTCTCCCGTTCCCTCCCCACCATTTCCCATTACTGGTATATATATCTACAGAATTATAGTTAAATACAAATTATGGTACAATAGGATCATAACATAAAATAGGCAAAAGAATAAAAAATTAAATAAAACATGAATAAAAATACATAGTGAAAATACATAGATAAATTGATAAAAGGAAAAGTCAAATAAAATATAAATAGCTAGATTTCTCTCATGAGCAACTATGTCTGGTTTGGTGTGATCCTTCAATCAACTATGTCTGCTGTATTCAGATGTTCAATAAAATTACCCCATATTTCCTCAAATTTATCTGGCCTTTGTTTTAGATAGTATATTATTTTCTCGTTAGGGATACAAGAGGTCAGTTCACTAAGCCAAAGCGAGGGTGGGGGCGGGTGTTCACTCTTCCATTTAAGAGCTATACATTTATTAGCTATTGTCAAAGCTATTCTTATGAATCTGATTTTATTGCTCCTTACAGGCAGCATCGACGTGTCCCCTAATAGAGTTAACCTTGGTTCAGGTGGAATATTGGTTTTAGCTATCTTGGATATGGTTCTAAGTAATGTTTCTCAGTAGTTGGACAGATGTGAACAAGACCAGAACATATGAAGAAGAGAGCCAACTTCGGATTTGCACCTTGGACAGTATTGAGAAATTGTCTGACTTATATTGTGTAGTCTTTCGGGGGTGTGATAGACTCTATGTATCAGGTTGTACTGGGTTAATTAGTGTGAATGCTAACAAGCATTCACACTATTGTTCTTCTGGAATTTATCTTCTTCTTCTTCTTCTTCTTCTTCTTCTTCTTCTTCTTCTTCTTCTTCTTCTTCTATTATTATTCATGATTCTGTACGTTTTTTGACACGCTTCTTCTCCTACAAATTTTGAGCTATAGAAATCATTCAACTATCAAAATGTGCAGCTTTTTAAAGACATTACTGCTTTTCCATCTTTAATACTTTTTGAAATATTCAGCTTTTTCTGCAAGATTTTTCCCATTCATCCTTATGGGGAATTTTTCAAATTTCATTCTGCTACTACTTCAGCATACGTTCAGCTATAGAAACTATTCAACTATCAAAATGTTCAGCTTTTTCAGCTCTTTCAGCCTTGTACTTTTCAGCTTTTTACCTTTTCAGCTTTTTAAAATATTCAGCTTTTTTAAAAAAAAAAAAAAAAAAAACATTGAAGCAAATGGGAAAATCTTCAAATCCTCTTCAAAACCCCTCAACTTTCAACCTCTTCTAGTTCCTCATACTTTGAGCTAGAGACACCATTCAAACTTTAAAAGATTCAGAAGACCTTGAATTATTGGGCTTGTATTCAGATTTTTAAAATCTTTTACGGTTTTGAAATCATCACAGTTTTAGTTTGAGGATTTTCAACTGCTCTTCTGAGTTTATAATGGGTGTGTATTGCGTGAGCTAGAGTGTGTGGAATCTTCACTAGAGGGCAGAGAGCAGTTGGAAAAACTGGAGAAAAAATTATCTTTAGCTCGATTATTTTGATTTGGATCCCACATCTTTTACTTCACATAGACAATATGTACATAGAAATGTAGGAAATCTTGTTGGCTTTCAGCTGATGGTCTTATTTCAGATGTAGAACGTACGGTTTTGGCTGGAGAAGCCCTAGAGCGACAAGCACTCCAGCAGCTCCCCCATAAGCCGCAATATTAATTTTTAGCCTCAATTTCATTTTTGTCTCTCACTCTGGCGCCCTCATTTTTCACTCTACAGAAATGAAAAAGACATCACAGAGTTCAGCAATGTCTGCTGTTACTCCACATATAAATATTTTGGCGATAACCATTACACTTTTTTCAAAGACCGCAGGAGTTTGGGAGGCGTTTCCCATTCATTCTTATGGGGACATTTTCAACTTTGGCTCTGCTACTGCTCCAGCACATGTGCAGCCACAGAAACTTTCAAATATTCAACTTTCTGCCTTTTCAGCTCCTTCAAACATTCAGCTTTATGTTCAGCTATCAAAGTGTTCAAATTTTTTAGCTCATTTAAGTTATTATTTTTGAGCCTTTCTGCCTTTTCAGCTCCTTCAAACATTCAGCTTCATGTCAGCTTTCAAAATGTTCAACTTTTATAGCCCATTCAGCCTAATACTTTTCAGCCTTTCTGCCTTTTCAGCTCTTGAAAAATTCAGCTTTTTCTGCAAATTCTTGACCATTCATTCTTATAGTTTTATGCATTATATGCATTATATTCAGCAGATTTTGGAAATCACTTCAGCCATTAGCATTCACACTGTATTTTCGCAGGAAATGCAATTTTTCTAGTATATGTTTACATTATAGGAAAAGCGTTTTCACATAGCTCAATCCAATCAGCATCTTCAAAATTCCGAAACAAGTCGGCCTCCCATTTTTCCCTAACCTTAAGCCCCTCTTTTTCTAACAGACTGTTAATGCCAGTATACATGTGAGATATAAATCCTTTGAGTTCTTTTTTGCTACTCAATATATCATCTAAGGGTTGTTTTATAACTGGTAGAAGTCTGCCCCCCGTTCTCTTCGAATATAATGCTTGAGTTGCAGGAATTTGAAGAAGTGCCTATTATCAAGGCTGTATTTAGCTGTAAGATCTTCAAATGAATCTTGGACCCCATTTTTGTATAAGTCCCCAAATGTCTTAATGCCCTTTGTGAACCATACTTGGGTGATGCCATCTCTAAGGACCTTTGGTAGAAAAGGGTTCGCATGGAAGGGATTAAGGTTATATAAGGGTTGACTACTTTGGGTCTCTTTATGTAAATCAGACCACAATTTATAGGTGTGTTTTATGAATGGATTTGTTGTCAGCGTGCAAAGTTGTTTGAGAGAAGGAACATATGGGACTGATGCAAGACACATAGAGTTAATATCATGCTGTTCCATCTGTACCCAAGAGGGGGGTTGCTGAAAATTTGCTTTCCATACCCAGACTGTCGGACACCATGCTGCCCAGTAATATGTTTCAAAGTTAGGGAGTTTCAGTCCACCTTCCCAAGGTGTTCCCTGAAGGATTTTTTACCTTATTCTGGGAATTTTGGCCTTCAGTTTTTTTTAAATAAGTGTAAATAATTCAGAGAGAAAGCCTTTGGAGATAAATACATTGAGGATCTGAAGGCCCAGATATGATAATTTCTCAGAGCACCATTGAAAGGGTATATTATGTCTTGATATTTTAGTCCCAGCTGCGTTAAGTGGCATGACAACACTCGTATTAAGATTTATATTGTATCCAGAGATAACACCGTATTCAGTTAATGTTTCTAACAATGTGGGAATTTGACAATTCCGGTTCTGTCAAATAAATTAGGACATTGTCCGCATATAACAAAATTTTGTGAGTGGCACCCCCCATCTGTTTCCCTTTAATTAATGGGTGGGATCTTATTGCTATCACTAACGGTTCTATCGTCAACGCAAATAGCAAGGGCGAGAGACCACAGCCTTGTCTTGTGGAACGTGAAAGGGTGATTTTAACATCTTAACCAAATTAATAAAAGTGGGGCCAAAATTCATTCTATTCATTACATCAAAAACATAGGGTCATTTTAGATGGTCGAAGGCTTTCTCTGTGTCTAAAGACACAGCAATTGTTGGAGAGTTATCTGTTTCAGAGGCATGTATGATGTTGAAAAACCTTCTGATATTATCAAATGGGGAGCAATTCTGGATAAATCCAGTTTGGTCTAAGTGTATTAAATCCGGGATGTGTTTTTCTAATTGTAGAGATTGTATTTTAGAGAATATTTTATAATCTGTAGATAAAAGTGAAATCAGTCTGTATGAGCTGCATAATTTCGGGTCCTTCCCTGGTTTAGGTAGAACCGTAATTAGCGCCAATTCTAGAGATTCTGGCAGTTTACCCTTTTCAGTAGCATGGTTATACATCAGTACCAAAGGATTAAGCAGTTTAGTTCTTTCAATTCAAAGAATTCAATGGGAAAGCCGTCCAAACCGGGGGATTTCCCTGACCTGATTTTGGAGATGGCTTCTGATATTTCATTTTTTTGTAATAACTCCCTCTAAACTCTCACTAGCTCCCTCATTAAGCTTTTTAAGGTCATATTTATCCAGAAAAAATTTGTTTATTTCTGGAAAATTACCTAGGATAGGGTCAAGTACTAGATTGAAATCCCCACCAATGAAAGTTTCGCCACGGTGGTTTGGCAGATTAAAAAAAATGTCATGGAAAAACTGAGGGTCATCATAATTGGGCACATATATGTTGGCTAAGGTGATGGATTGAGAAAGAATGGAGCCTTGAATGATCACCCATCGCCCTCCTCTGTAGGGTTGAGCACCGAAACTCGGTTCCAGTAGGGCACCGGTTCCGACATAAACGGTTGTAACGAGATCGAATAAGAACGGAAAATTCGGTGCCTCATTTCGGTGCCTGACTTTTTTTAACACCCCATGGGGTTGTGGGCGGCGTCAACCTGCGTGACGTCAGTGCCGCTACGCTGCACACTTGTTGATCAGATCATCAGAACTGATAGCAGTGAGAGGATCAATGAAGATGCCGAAGGCAAAAAGATCCAAGGTTTGGCTACATTTCACATCCAAGGATTCAGACTCTGCGACATGCAACAGATGCAGTAAAGCGATATCATGCAAAGGAGGTAACACCTCAAATTTAAAGACTCACTGACAACTCACAGTGTTTATTTAAAAGCCGAACAATGCACTGTGTTCGATAGCCTACGTGATGCAAGGCCAAGCACTTCAGCAGCAGCAGCCGGACTCCCAGCCCTGCCGGTGTGGTGGTGGACATCACAGAGGATGATGGTGACAGTCACAGCACTCACAGCAGCCTTTCCTCTTTGGGTAAATCGAGTAATTTAACGCAAATCTTGCATATCAAGTAGGCTAGCTGCTAGCAAACACCGTGGCCATTCAACAGTGTGTGTGACAACGTGTGCTATGTGCTAAACTTCAACTCAGTGTCCGCTGACTTTCTGCTTAATGTGAAACTCAGAACAAGTCGTGCATGTATGCAAATGTTTAAATGTGCACTACTGTTGTGCAATATTTGTGTTTTATATGTATCTATTTTAATATTTAAGGTGTTGCACTGTTCAGTTCAGGTCATTAGGCCTACCAGTCACAAAAGCTTGTTAAAATGTGCAATACTGTTTTGCAATATCTTGTTCTATATGTGTGTTTTATATTATGTATCTTTTTTTAATATTTAAGGTGTTGCACTGTTCAGTTCAGGTCATTAGGAGGACTAAATGGAGATTAGATTACCCTGGTAGTAATCTCTATTAATCTTCAGTACTTATATTTGATACAATATTGTTTTATTTGATATGACATAAATGTGAATTCTTATTTTATATTATTTTGAATTATATTGCTTTATTTTATATTGTGTTTAAATTGGCCCTGGAAATAAAAGGGTATTGTTTTTTGACAAAGTGTGTGCGTTTTAATTTTTTTAAGCACCAGTTTGAGAACCGTTTTAGCACTGGAACCGTTTAAAAAGTACCGAGAAGGCACCGGCATCGGATAAAACCCAAACGATACCCAACCCTACTCCTCTGTCTTTGTAGGTGGACACCAAACAGAAAGGATTTTTTTTGCTAATTAATATCGCCACTCCTGTAGCTCGTGAGATAAAGGAAGAGAAGAACACCTGGTTGAGACCCCCTTGTTTTAACTTTGAATGCTCTGTATCATTCAGATGAGTTTCTTGCAGTAAGGCTATATCAATCTGATGTTGCTTTAAATAATTAATGATACGCTTTCTTTTTATGCAGTGATTGATACCCTCAACATTGAGGGTTAAGCATCTGTATTGCATGGGTGTATTTGTCATTTTTTAAGTGATACTAATATGGAAACTGGGTTGACTGTAAATATATACAGCAGAGTCCACACATCAGAGTGTTGCGTGTGAAATGTAACAAAACAAAGCAAGAAATAACAGAAAAAAAAAAAAAGCACTTGAATAAACCAGTAGTAACTAACCCCTATCACATTGACCTCATTTCCTACCAAGGTCTTCTTACCCACACTGAACTTGTGCGGTGATGGAAGCACTGCGAACATAGTTAGATTGTCATCAGTCCTCCAGTATTGATACATTTATAAGTCTCTGAGTAGACCCTGACAATTAGAGGCAGTGGATGAATTAACATTAAACCAAATCTTTTGATTGTTGACATTCAGTCTGAACCGAGTAACAAACTATTCTGCCCAATATACTCATTGCTTATAATTGCGTTCAAAATTAGAACAATATAGAAAATATAACAAAGAAGGTAGCATAATAGCCCAGCTGCCAACAGACTATAAATTATAAAGAAAAAGAGGGACCTGTCTATTATTAGATAACTTATACTCAGCTTGGAAAATCAATTACCTCCCAGACCAGAGCTCAGACCAGCAACGTGGTCTTTCAACTATGTTTCAAATAAGCACCAACAGAACTTACCCTGATCGATAGTCCCCTTTAAACTCAGTAGTAGCCTTGAGTGTTATTGGGCTCTATGTGTCTTCTGCATAAATACCATGAGTGTCCCGTTTAACGTGATGAGAATACCTCTGGGTATTCTCTCTGCAGGAATGAGGAGGCTGCCTCCGCTGAGTCAAACGTCTTGGTCCCTCCTGACCGTGTGTCCACTCTGAGTATGGCCGCGTACAACATTCCGTACTTCATTCCGGCTTGTCGGAGCTGTTTTTTCAGGGGGGTGAAGGCCATTCTCTTTTGATGTAGCATGGACGAGAGGTTGTGCCTGGTGTTGCCATACTGTAGCTCTCCTTTTTTTGCGGGCGGCGTCCAGTATCCAGGTCACATCCCTGTAGCGAAGGAGTTTGAGAACGAAGGCTCTGGGTCCTCCTTGCCCGCTCGGGCGTCTCTGCAGCGTGCGGTGGGCTCTCTCTATCTCTATTGGGCTGGAGAGTCCCAGAATCTCCGGTAGCCATTTTTCCGGAAAGTCCACAGCGTTAGCCCCTCCTACTCCCAACGGGAATCCCACAAGTCTCTTTTGTGGCGCTGTCTGTTTTCATAATCGTCAAGTTTGTCTCTGAGCTCCATCACTTCTTTTTGCTGTTGCCGCTCCAGCTCTGTCAGCCCATGGCGCAGGTCCACAGCGGTGGTCTCGTATTCTGAGCACTTGACTTCCAATGCAGTGACTTTCGTGTTTGTTGTGTGAATGGCTTCACTCATCTTTTCCAGTGCGGCGTCAACTTGGTGTAGTCGGGTCGTAATGGAGGTTTGAATTGTTGCCGCAAACTTTTGCATTTTGGCGGAGAACCAAGAGGGCGGATCTGATGTATGTAGCGTGTTGCTGCCAGCCATTGCTAGCTTTACCTCTAGCTCGTTGCCATCCGAGGTTGACACTTTAGAATCTTTTGGGTTGTTGGTCGGTTTCTTTTCATGGTTTCCTGGCCCACGGGTTCTCGACATCGACATTGTATCCCCTAGCGAACGTCTGTTCACAAAAGCTATTTAAAGGGCCTTACTCATAATTAAATCTCAAAATATACCGGAGGACTGAGTTGACCCTACCGTTCAATGAGCCACCATAACCGGAAGTCCTGGTTAGGTCTGGTGTGATATTTTTGACGTAAAAGTAATAAAATCTTGAATACATACATGCAGTTTCTGTGTGAGTGCATGAAAATTGATTGTGAAATTGGCTGCGATGCAAGGGGGCGCCAGCTAAAATCTTGCCTCGGGCACCAAATTGGTCAGGGCCGGCACTGTGTGTGAGCTTCAAGTTTCAGAGTTGTTAGGGCCACTTGTAGACCCAAGTGGCCTTTATGTGGGTTGCTAGGACTAGTAAAGCCCAGGTATGAATGGTTGTTAAGCTGTTTGGGGAGAGAAGTCAGTACTGCATTGTAGGTGGGTGATAAGTAATGTCGTGGGCCGCCTCCTCTGTTCAAAGATGGGTCATTCCAGTATGAAATAGTTTGACAACAGAAAATGCAATGACCTTCCATTAGGATGTGTGTTTGAACAGCGATGTTTCTTGACTGTCTGAAATGTCTCAGTGGATGCCAGAGGGCAACTGCTGTCTGATTTCCTGACAAAATATTGCTCAAAGATAGGACAGACCAGCTCACCTGGAAATAATTCATGATTGCCTGTCAGAAAACGAGCAAGTACCTGTGACAAATCTGATTTTTCTATTGGTGGTTGTATTAGTAGTGGCATCATTGTTCAATTCTAACCAGCCCTATAGAAGCACATCAATATGAACAATCTGTCCACAGAGTGGTGTTGTAAAGAGTCATAAAACCTGGAACCGTCCATTAGCATTTTTGCACTTCTGGTTCCCTCGTCTCAAAGTCAGTGGGTTTTTTTAATTGGTCTTTTGGTTGAACGTCTGAAATAAGGTGTGTGGTTACCACAGGCTGAAGACATTTTCACATTTTGTTCTACGACATAAAATACATGATTAAATGTCCCAGTATTTAATTATAAAGCTCTTACTGTCGGGGACATTGAACGTCATCACAGCGAACACGGAGACTCATCACTAGTCCGTCAAACCCATGATTCAATGCGTCACATTTTATAGATGCAAAAAGGACTGTTGTGCAACCCTACATGGCAGTAGTGACACAGAACGGTGATATTCTGAAGGGTCTAAGATCTGTGAGTGATGAGGAAGTGACATCAGACACAATTTACTTCCTACCTAGTCAGGAAGATGGGTGTTGCTGTGCAGCATTCATTAGTTGGAAAAGGTGAGTGTGAAGTTTTGAAACAAAGTATTTTTGAAACTGCTTTTATATTAATATCATTTTTTGACTCAGTGTAGCTTAACCATGTCATGTGATCTGCTCCTGCGGTACACTTTAACAACGAATACAGTATTACTGGGACCACTATAGAAAATTGCAAATGAACATTTAATACCCAAAAATTCACATTATAGACACTACCACTGACTTCCTCTGTAACATTTTGGCCACAATTTAGCACATTAATTTTACATAATTACCATCCAGGCTTTTATTAGGTTTGGCCTAGTCTTGTTGATACTGACTAGTGGTGTCAAGATTTCAGTTCTTATCAAGAATCGATCGAAATGAGAGCATAGACTTTAATTATTTAAGTCAAACTCAAGATCTTGGATTCTCTGTGAATGTTTTCTCTCCACCTTCCCCACCATCCATCTTTTTGTTTTAGTGTTTACTAATTTGTTCCCAATTAACTGATTACATTGGAAATAAATTATTTCAATTCGACCACATGGCCGGGAGCGTGGATCATAACCCCCCAAAAACACGAGAGAAATGTTTAAAATTGAATCAAGTCGTGTTTAAAATCATGTGACAGTGACTCAAGCTGTCTGTTCTGTGACAGACAGGCGGAGGAGCTGACAACGGCAGCAGGCTGTGTGTAGGTTGGTCAGCATGGAGTGACGGTGTCAATGTATATTTGATGAAGCCAAGCTGACCTCATAAATCTGATACCCACCTGGTGAGCTGCCAGTTTGTCTCAGGCCTGTTTCATAGTAGATATAACCAAGTGATATAATCATACTCTCTGCTAACGTACATAAATGAGAGGCATTCTTGTGTTGAATGTACTGCCTGTGAAAACCCTTTAACTAATCCAACGGTTGAACTAGTTGAACTTATTGAACTGCTGAACTAGTTGAACTGATGATGTCACTGGGTTAGTTTCGCTGATTTGCCACAACCCTCCTCATACATTATTGATTGGTGCAGAGGTAGACTGTACGCATTATGTAGCAGGGGAGAGTCTGACTATTGTGTAAGACTGTAGCAGTATCATTGCCTCAAAATGTGACTTTATTTCTTCTGGATCCTGATAGACGCACACAGAATGGTATAATAGTGTCTAACTTCCAAAGCTTACTCAAAGGTGTCATTATTGTTGATGTTGTGAGGGTGTGTATGGATAGGAGTTCCAGGTAGCTCTGGCCCTCTAAAACCACGTTTCTGATACGAGAATGATCGAGATGTCTGTTTCAGTGAGGTAATAGTCATAGAAGGCTTTTACTGTGTCCTCTTTATCTGTCTACCTGGAAGTGAGTCAACTTTCTGTGTGGCCCAGGGGCCCTGTCGGCATTACTGGATAATGGAGATGGAGCAGCGTCCTCGATCTGGTAGCCTTTATTTAGCTGCTCCTCTCTTTTCTCTTTGTCCCTGACCCACATACACACACACACACACACACACACACACACACACACACACACACACACACATTGCACCATCATGTCACTGAGGATTACTGAGGCAGTTCATGAGAAACTTCTCCAAGAGACTGTTACAGTTTGTGTGTTATCAGCCTTGTAGTTGCAGTTATGCACCAAAGTTCTTATTTTAAGCCTGCAGATGGCAGCACTTCTTCACTGTGGACCATCAGTGTGCACACTGGGATGTTTCAGTAGCAACAGACTGTCAGCTCAACAGGGGAAAAGTTTACATACAAGTAATAAATAGTGAATGTTAAAATCATCACATTGTTTTATTAAAAGAAATATTGTGATTTAACACTTGCAGCTGATATATCTCTTAGGAGATATACTGTAGATATTGTGTAACGGATAAAACTGCTTACTTGAGTTTAATGTTCTACTAAATGTCTTTCATTTGACAATGTCTTTCTTCTTCTTGTTGTTTTTCAGATGTTTTCAACAACAGCTTCGAGTGAAATGCGTGGTTCATGGACTTGAAATGTATATTTGTCTAAATTACAGTTCTGTGCTTGACAAGAACACGATGACCTACATCCCTTCTGGAAAAACTGCTGAATTTTTTTTGCAGTGATGAAAATATGTAACTGGATGGACTGCAACTCTGTGACAATCCAGAGCTATTATCAAAAGATGGATGTAGAAATCTAATGAAAAACCAAAACTGCAAAGACGGCTCTTTGGTGAATGTACTGAAATCTATTTAATGTTAATATAAAGATTAAAAAGAGGATTAAAGCTATAAACAGTACTGTTAATAGTTCATCTTTATAGTTCAGAGAGCCAGTGGCCAAGTAAAAGCCTGTACATCAGGTCAGAAGACAGCGAGTGACCCAGAGATGAGTCTTTCTCAGCCCAGCGAAGGTTTCCCTGTCAGGGGGAAAAGTGGATCCACCATGAGGCTCCCTCTCCACAGTGCAGGAGACCACAATGGGAATGCTTTCCCAATTTCCTCTTCCTCCTCCTCTTCCTCCTCCTCCTGTCTGGGGGAGTCTTCTCCTGAGTCCCTGCGGAGTCTGAGCAGCCTCAGTGGGGGCCGGACTGACAGCCCACTGGACTATGACATGCTTGAGGTCACCCTGGTGACGACCGTGATCACCAAAACGGATGAAATGACTGATGTCGTCATTTCAAAATGGGTTCCAGAGGAGGAAAGTAAACAGGATGACAATGATGATGTCTCGGTGGGAAAGATAGCAACAGAGCTAACAGAATCCAACGACAACTCTGTGTCTCTTTACCTGGATGCCAGCAGTGGTGAATATAACCAGGACACTTGGAACGACAATGACAACCTGACACTGGCCCTGTCCCTGACCACAAACAACGGTAGCCATGGCAATAATGATGACCTCAGCAGTGGAAGTGGTAATGTGAGAAGACACGGCGCCTCAACACCAGATTCGGACACAACAGAAATCCCTGCTGATGATGACGATGATGCTTTGTTTCTGTCTGTGAGCTCTGAAGTGGGTGTGCTGAGGAGGAGTGTGATCCCCATGAGCTCAATCAAACAGTCCTGTGACAGCCTCATGAGCCCAGGTAACTCTGCTGGGCCTACCGAGCTCCAGGCAGAGGGGGCTGTGGCTCTGAGTGGAGCCGATGATGAGAGGTCTGAGCTGGTGTTAGAGAGCCAGACAGAGCCTCCTGTTCCTGAGGACCTTAATGAAACCACCCAGATCTCATCTCCTCCTCCTACCAATCCAGCTCATGATGTTACAAAGGTCACATCTCCTCCACTTGAGGAGGCTGACAGATGTGCAGTGGGCCCCAAACCTTCCATCAGTCAGCCAGCCAGAGCAGCAAAAATAAAATCAGCCACTGCTGCGTCAGCTGTGTCCACAGCCATCAAGACATCCAGTCTGGAGCCAAAGAGAATTTCCAAAGTGGACCTAAAAAATGTCAAGGCTAAAGTTGGATCACGGTCCACCCTGTCTCCACCTAAAACACCTAGTCAGGTACTGTAGAGTCACTGAAAATAACACATGTACCAATTATTGTACAACTGTCGTCTGTCTAACATTTGTTCTTCTCCTCAGCAGAACAAATCTGCTCCAGCCAGTGGAAAGAGAGCTGTACCGAGGAAGGAGGAAGGACAGACTGCTGATGGGGGTAAAAAACAAAGACCGCCTGCAGGTCCAGTCAAAGTGGCTGTGGTACTGAGAGCCATCAGAGGAAAGAGCAGCAACCTCAGAACCAACCACAAGACAGCAGCCAGTGACAGTGCTCAGGTGGAGGAGAAGAGTGTTGCCATGTGTCCAACACTCTCCACTTCGACCAGCTCCCTTGGCTCTGAGGTGCTTGACGAAGGACCCCTGGTCTCTCCTAGGAAGGCTGTCCAGGAACTGCCTGATAAAAATGAAACAAGTGCGTGTGTGGAGACTTCACATCCAGGTGAAGACGCTATTGAAGAGTGTGTGGAGGACCAAAGGGAGAGTGCTGGAATGATGGAGGCTGTGATGGAGAATCCAAGGAATCCTAGCAGGGTGAGTACTGTGAGCACGTTCAGGTGTGTTTAATCTGAGTGTCTCTGCCTCAGAGCGTGTGGTTAATCAAAGTTGCCATACTAAAATGATGTCATTTTTTAAAATCAGTGCCAACAAGGATCCAGAAACCGTTGTGGCTTGAGATACAGGTTATGCAACATGAACATTGTGAAACAGATAAGTGTTGCCAGCTGCTGGGACACATGATCTGTGATATGACCTGCTGGTTCAGGAGCCACAGGGTTTATTGGGTATGTAAGGCTAGAGAGAACTTTGAGTAAAATCAAAGTGTGAATGAGCACAGGTCGTTATAATTTTGATTTCTTGATTTGCAGCTAAGTGGAAAATATAATTAATGATAAACGGGGCATACTGGAGTTTAACATTGTGATTAACATTTACAGGCTAGAGGTAGGTAGGTTACAATTATGTAAAGTATAATGTGTGAGTGTTACTTGTGTGTGTGTGTGTGTGTGTGTGTGTGTGTGTGTGTGTGTGTGTGTGTGTGGTGTATGTTCTGTCAGTGGTATGTGTTTAAAGATCACTGAGCCAGTGACAGGTTTAAAACCTGCCCCAGCGTATTCTCTCATAGGCAGCCTCTGGGGTTGTATCAGAACAG
>CM077786.1:562500-595000 GCA_039737535.1 Lagodon rhomboides
AGACGCCTCTTGACCTCAGACTGAGATCACATCAATGGATTCCTTTGAGTCAGCATTGGGCCTTTTTGAATTTGACCGGATTACTTCATTACAAATCTTTTCCTTTAGTTTATGCAGTGTGTTCATGTGCTCAGTTTGTGTCTCTGTATTTCGATGTAAACACTTAAATCTGTGTGTGAGATGAATGACTTCATGAGGTCAGTGCAGGGCCAGGTCCTGCTTTAGCATGACACCACCTTTCAATGGATTTCCCCCTTTGTTCACTATCAGTGAACTGCTGAACATGCATTACTTCAAAAATCACATTTTCTTACAAATAGTGCGGATTTTGTCACTCAGACATTTACTGCTGTGGAGTACCTTAAGCACAACTCTGTTTCTGTTATCAGCACTATATCACCGTAGGCAGCAGAGCGATGACGTCTGGGAACAGGAGACACATTTGTTCAGAAGGATTGAGTTTATATTGTTTATATACTTTATATTGTAGAGTTTACTGGTATATATTAACATAACATAACATAACATAACATAACATAACATAACATAACATAACATAACATAACATATTTCACCCATATTAAAGACTCCAGTGTTTGCATACTTAGCTCATAATCTTGTATATCTTCCGTTCCTGCTGACCACCATGACACCAAACTTTCTAGCAGCCACTGATATTGGTTCATGCTGATGTAGTTTGATCAACAGAGACTACAATTAAGGTAGATAAATGGTTACCACATCGTGTTTGTGCCTGGAGTCATGCAGCGGAGAGCAGGGTCTGCGGAAGATGAAAATCACCATCTTGTTAGTATCTTGTGCCCGTAGGAGGCTCAGACAACTAACATCTGAGCCGGCTGCTTTTGGAAAATAAAACCTAGAAGAAAAACATTGTTAGTTTCTGATTTTAAACTATTATTTGGTCTAAATCGGCGGCAATTTAGAGATTGTGAGTTTATAGTTAGAACTAAGTTTAAGTCCAAGATCAAAGAGGAATGTAGAAAATGTCTGGACTGGTGCTGTCAGACAATTGTGTGTACATGTGTGTTTTTGTGTATCAATAAGCACGAGGCAGATCTGTAGTGAGCCAGCTTTTACCTAACATTGATTTCCAAGGTAAGGGAATGCAGCTGCTCTCCTCTGCCTGGTTTTTAATCAGAACTGAAACCAAATGAAGCCAGATGTTTCCTGCTGGCTTAAGTCACAGTACAAGTTTTACTGCCGCTCTAACTTGGCCAACAGAGACTCTGTGTGTGTGTGTGTGTGTGTGTGTGTGTGTGTGCGTGTGTGCGTGTGTGTGTGTGTGTGTGTGTGTTACTGTGATGTAATGTAATTGTGGTGAACACATGTAAACCTTTTTCCCTCTCTTTATAACAAGCCCTGCTTTTTTCACCGTCCTTCGGGCCTCTTCCTGCCTTTCTCTCCTGTGCCAGACGCAACTCATGTTTATAGAAAGTCAGTGAAAGTTTGAATGATCTCTGTGGATAAATGAGATTATTGACGTGTATAATAGGATACAGCACAACATCAGAAATAACACTGAGCAAATTGTTGGTCATGAATACAAAAGCAACATGACTGAGTACAGATGTATGAAATGAATTTACAGACACATGCAGGATTAACCGCCACCTAATCTAACAAACAGAGAACAAAAAGACACAAACAAATACTGTAAGAGGTGCTGGATTATGTACACAATATCACATGTGTATTATTAACACAATATCGATATGAAATGATTTGAATATGCTGGTTATTATCTGTGCTGGTTATTGACAACAGCCGTACTTCAGATAGAGAAGCTGTGATTTGGGCTCCTGTTTGTATGTCTCAGTATATTAGTTGGTCAGGACTGCCATGTTTGTTATGGTGTATTACCCATCTTCATCACAATTTCATATATTTTAACACGTTTTGTGACAAATTTATTTAAGAAATAATAGTTTGGGACTTAGCTGTGGATTTTGAGATTTAAAAGAGAAAAGTAAGGAAAAGAAAAACCAGCTGTTCTTGGACCCGGACTGTCCCCATAAATGAGGTGGCCCTGTGCTCACTGTCTTAATTTCAGAGAACAAATGAGACCAGGAGGGTTAGGGTTAGAACAGGAAGTAAAATAAATCACCTGAGTTCACAAGAGGAGGGAGGTGAGGTGTGTGGATAAGAAACAGGTAATAACAGCAACAGTGATGATAATAAAGTTGTTTTTAAACTGAAATGTGTAAGAATTGGAAAAAGAACAGGGTAGGCTCCCCCATCAGAGATACTGTCTAAAGCTTTATGAGAAATCAACAGCACTGAATAGTGAAAACCATTCGAACGATCCACTGTTCAAATATTACAAAGGGCTGTCTCCTCCGTGATCACATCAGGAGGGTGAGGGTAGTCACTGGTGTCCATCCACAATATAATGCATCACTCACAGGCCTGAGGAATAGCACTGTAGCACCCTGTCCATCACTGACAACAGTCATGATGTCATCAGGACAAGCAGGACTGCTGGGGTCTCCCTGTTTAGCTGGAGATCAGGCTGCTGAATGTCCTGTCTCTGCCAGGTTGACCAGACAGTGCTGAACTCTCAGCTTTGGAAGACAAGTGTAGAAAGGTTCCTACATATACCATGAGTGAGATTTGTGAATAAAATGATGTGAAATGGTTGTCAGTGGTTTTGACAGCTGCAAACAGTCGCAAGGTATTTGGTGAGGTGGATATGGAGTGCAGAAAGGGGCCATTCAGTTATTTCTTACATAAAACAGCAATAGCACAAAATGTTGGAGCTGTACAGGTTGGTGGAGCTCCATCAAGGACACTTGAAATACTTCCCTGTGTTGTCAGTAAGAGCAAAGCAGAGATCTCTTATTGTTTGTCCCTTTTTGACATTTGAACATTGAACATTTTGTTCCTCTCTCAGTGTTATTTCTTTGTGTTGCAGTCTTCATGTCCCTGGTTTGGTGTGAAGAGGGAGGCGTCATAGCTCTCAAGGCAGTCTCTTTTGGTTTTAGGAAAGAATGTGTGATTCAGTGCACAAAAATGAAGCGAGTTTGAAACATTGTGTTTCACATTTCCGTAACTATAGAACTACAGTCAGTAGTTACATCCTCTGGATACCAACAAAAGAGCTGCTCTGTGATTTTTGAGTTCCAAATTCAGCATTTTGAATTGCTTGCTTTCTAGAACGTGGGATCCAAAAAGTCTGAGACCACATTGAAAATCTCCAATATTGACACCTGAGCCTGGAAATAATTGGAAAGTTTGAGGATTCAGAAAGCAAATGAAGTGTCAGCACTCAGACTATTCCTCTGTTCAGGAACTGGATCAGTTGTATCCAAAGCACGATGAGGCAGAGCCAAAGTGAGCACAGCACACCATCAGGAGACCAATGCATCAAGCTCAGTTCACTGAGAGATAGAAAAGCAACTTCATCACAGATACAGAATTCACTAATACCCCTTTTCCACTGGTCAAAAATCCCACTTGAACCTGCTGAGATTGGGCTTTTGTGTGCAATGGGAATGTGTAAACTCTGCATATACACTCGGGTCAATGGACTCTGCAGTAGACACTGGTTTTATCACCTCAGCTCGACTTTTTTATCTAAACATAAGACCCGGGTAAACAAGCTAAATACTAAAGTGATGACATGTTAACAGCATCCGATGGTGGCGTGTAGATAAAGAAGGAATTTGGGATGCATCTATCCAAGGACGTTTTATCAGCGGACACAGTGTTGGAGGTGGAGCCCCGTTCATTCCTGAATGGTGAAATTAAATCAAAGCTGCTCATAGGTGTTTTTTGACCCCGGTTTATAAACCTGTGTAGACCCGCTAATTTTGGTGGAAAAGTTTTAGAAATAAACAACACGAGTTCAATCAGCGGTCGTCCTGTCAGAAGAAGGCTGTCTTGTAGAGTCTCAGAGGACGAGCAGTCTAAAGCACTTCTCAGGAGGGAAACAAGGACAAACACTTGAGGTGGGCTAAGAAATACCAGAGTTTCACAGTGGACAATGCAGAAAGTCCTATTTGCTGAAGAATCACAGTGATAGGTTAGTGTCAGTAACAGGAGGGTTTATCTGAGGAGACGAACAGGACAGAGAATGATCATGCTGGGACAACACGAGTCAGCAGGTTTTACGTTAACTAGTGGAGTCCATGCAGCTCCAGTGCATGCTGCCATTAAAGCAAAAGAGGGACAAACCAAACACTGAGATATTCTGACATTCATGGACATTTTTCAAAGATTCTACTTTTCATTCAGACTGTTAATCGGATTGTATCATTATAAAAAAATAGCAGTACATTTAAAGGAAATGCAACGTAAAAGTGTTTTGACTAGACTCTTCTGTATATAATTTAAAAGGCAGGCCACTTTTTCTGCAGTTTGCAGATGTAACTGATGCAAACAAACC
This sequence comes from Lagodon rhomboides, assembly GCA_039737535.1. Lineage (NCBI taxonomy): Eukaryota > Metazoa > Chordata > Actinopteri > Spariformes > Sparidae > Lagodon > Lagodon rhomboides. The sequence goes on from CM077786.1 coordinate 566,906, forward strand.
TTTGACCACATAAGAAAACTAAGTTGACCTGTCAAGCCATTTGAGAATCATGGCAGGTTCTGGTCCTGAGGTTTGATTTTTGGTGCAAGCCTTTTTTTTTCTTTTCTTTTTTTCTTTTTCTTTTTTAGGGATTTTCTCTTTTTTTAAGCCTTTAATTTTTTGACATTGAATTTAGATAGAAATGTATTTACTTTGGTATAATTTGGAGAACCATTGACTTTAAAAGCACTTATTTGTCAGACGAAGCATCTGCCTGCTGGGCAGTCTCTGTTAAAGTGATTCAGCTAGTGCTTGTCTACATGGTGGCCACCTGTTCATCTATATAGGTAGGAGTTTCCATCTGTATTTGAATCAAGATGTAGTATTGTGACTCTTGTTATTGTGATTGTAAATATTTTCATCCCCTGTGTTACAAAATGAACATATTCAGTATTCATATTCAGTGTATTCTTCTTCTCCTTCTTCCTCTCTGTGTAGGAGTGTGTAGATGCTGTGCTTGTGAAGTCCATGAAACCAATTTGACTTTGTATTATTGTCTCTCTTTATCAGCTTTAATTGCATGTAATAGAGACAGGCAGGGGGACCATGGTAGCGTTATTGTTAGCAGGCATGTCACACAGCCACACAGTCAACACCGCTGCTTTGGCTCCAGCTGGCAGCTCTGTAGACTGTAAAGCTTATCATGTATGTTCTCTCTCCTCAGGTATCCCCAAACCACGCACCACGTCAGAGCGAGCCTCAGCTGCCCAGGGTCCTGCAACTTTCAACTCCAAACCAGTAGCCAATCAGCAGCCAGCATCAGGGTTGGTCGGACGACCCATGGCACCCGCCGCATCAAAACTTCCTGTCAAGGGATTACCCACAAGCCTCAGTTCCTCGTCCCTGGGAAGCAACGAGAACAATGGAGCCACGAACAAAGGTGAGGAGGAGTGTGTGTGTGTGTGTGTGTGTGTGTGTGTGTGTGTGTGTGTGTGTGTGTGTGTGTGTGTGTGTGTGCGCGTGTATAGAAGAGGAAGTTAAGTCAGCAGTGATGGGGAAACCACACCAAAGTAAACACGTGTGATGATGCAGTGTGTATGTGAGAGAGACAGTGAGTGCAGCAGAGATCTTTGTATCATATTCTTCTAGTGGACTGTTATGTGGACATGACATGTTTTATGTACTAAGGGATGCTTAACTTAAAGATTTGTACATCACCCGCTTGAGTGTGTTACACATCTACATGTGTCTGTGCCTCAGAATCATGTGCTGGCATATCATGGCTTCATCCTAATCATCTTTAATATACAGTCAAACAGTCAACTCCGGACATTAAGGCAGCTGGCAGGTTGACAGGTTCACCTACACTGAAGCTGTTACGTCTCCTTAGAGCCAGGGGATGAGGGGACTAACAGTAAATATACTGGGGAGCAAAAGAAGGAGAAAATGGATGCAGGAGTTTAAACACAAAAAATATGTATTTACAAAATCAACAAAAACGCTCTGGCTCTCGCAGAACACCACAGCCGCCAACCGCCCACTTGCACCCACAGCACTTTTAACATCACCAGGCCCAAATGGTGAGTGGGATCAGGTGTGCACCTCCACTTGCAGGCGATGGGGAGGAAGAGGGCAGCACCTGGGTGAAAACAAGACCACAGAACGCACCACACCCACAGCACTAGGGCCGGAACAGAGGCAATTACTGTACGTTACTGTTCATCACAACTAATCTGTATGAAGCCACAGACACATAAGACACATCAATGAACAGTCATTTGTCATGTTGTGATGGAACCTTCCTATTATAGTCATCATATCATGTTGGAGATGATTATGTAATGTTTGTTAGTGAGGATGATCGAGGGGCAGCTGACTTTAAGAACAGGACTAAATGTAGTCAAAAAGTGAGTTTTGTTTAAAGGTAGGGTTAGTATATAATCATTAAATGCTGATGAGCAAGTCCGTCCTTAATAAACTTTAAATCACCTAAATCATTCTAACTGGGTGAGACTGATTTTAAAATCTCAGGTCCATACATAAAGTATTTCTTATCTGTTCTGTCTGTATTTTCATCTTCAGTTGCTGCATTTTCTCACCCTGAATAAATATGAACCATTTAAAAATCCAATGTCAGTCAACATACAGTAGGATTCCTGCACTTTATCATCAATTCAGGGCATTCAAGTTTAGTAAATGATAAATGTGGATTATGCTGAATAAAAAAGAAATAGTGTTAACTTAATGAGTCCGTTCTCAGTCAGCTGACTCATCCTGTTTCCAGTTTGGTGTCAGCAATCGAACCGAGTGCAGCGAAAGACAAGTTGTGTTAAACTCTACATCTACACATAAAGACCAACTGGATGCAGGAAAGCTTACCGGGGAAATGTACAAACGTGGCAGCCTAACCAAGAAAAAAGCAGGCTGACAAAACTGAGCAAACCAAAATGTAAAAGAAAGTTTCTAAAGAAGAACTGAGATTTATTCTACTATCTCATGTATGTCTTTCTGTTAGAATATGGTTTGAAATATTTGGATTGTTTTTTTGTTAACATCTATTTCCCCTCTACTCTGTGCTTTACGGTAAATCAGTTCACCCTTTGACCCTGAACGCATGGGCTGTGTTCTTTGTTCTGGGCGCTCACGCGAGAACGCGGTTGCTGTCTGCAGTAGTTGTGAGCTGAATAAAACTGTTAAAAGGATATAAATGTCGTGCTTATTACGGCTAACATTTTTCTCAGTTCTGTAGGATAATTTTTTTGCCTTCTCAAAGAAAGAGCAGTCACACTGTTGGAGCCGGTCCTGGGTACTTATTTGTCACTCAAAGTAGCATTCCTTTGTAGCACATCTCTATGCATTTTCTCATTTGGCCTCCCAGCCTTGCTGTTTATAGGCTCTACAAAGCCCAAGCTAACCATCCTACTAAAGACATGTGGCCAGAAACAAATGGACTTGGAGTCTCACAGAATTATTGACATTTCCTTCTGTGGTGAAATGTAATGAAAAGTGGGACTTCAGCTCTAACAGCTCTACAGTTTTTCCCACTCACACAGTAACAGTAATGGTTACGCACCACGGTGCTGTTATGGTAACCAGATCACATTTGATATTCCCAGTTCCCATGGTAATATTTAGCTTCTGTATCTAGTGGTATCAGAGATGATGAAGAAGAGTGTGGTTCACCTCCACACAGTTGGTTTTATGTGTTCTGTCATGTTAGAAACACAATTTAGTAATGATTCATTCATTATCACCTGGTATGTGTGTGTGTGTGTGTGTGTGTGTGTGTGTGTGTGTGTGTGTGTGTGTGTGCGCGTGTATAGAAGAGGAAGTTAAATCTGTTTATTGAAAGTGAAGGTTTAGACTCTGAGGGCACTACAGAAGACTGTACACATGGAAACCTGGAATCCACTAGTATGTTATGTTGTTGAGTAATAACTGAATAACTTGTATGCGGGGTGCTGATTCCCTCTTGTAGTGAAAAGACAAAAAAAAAAGATTAAGGACAGCTCTCCCTGTGACTTTTATTTCAGTTTTAAGTTTGGAATTGGTTAAAATGAAAAAAATAAATTAGAACACACTGACATAATATAATTTCCCTGCAGATGTGTGAGTGAAACACACTGCCTGTGCTGTCGGTTAAACTCCACACACGTCGTCTGGTTTCTGTTTTTAATTGCTAAGAATATATGAAGATGATACTGCAACGCAGACCGGATCACGACAGAAATGACTGTTACTCATTTCTGCTGGTGTTTGGTATCGGAGTTAAACTTTAGTTTCTCACTCGAAGCCTAAGCCAGTCAATAGCCCCCCTTGGATTACACTGGACGAGCTGCATGGAGCCATTTCCCTTTTTAATGGTTAATAAGCCCAAACAAACAGCCAATCTGATTTGCTTATGTAGGTCTTATAGAGGCAGTGGTACTAAATTGAGACTGTTTCATAACCAGTTAGATTGAGTACGTTTACCCAAGCCCTTCACATATCCTCGCACGCACGCACGCACGCACGCACTCACAAGCACACACAGATATGATCTTTTCACACATGGACAATGTTGATGTCCTCCTAAAATCTCATCATCACAGCAGCTCCTGTAGTAATATGTACGAACAAATGAGATGCTATGAACCTTGTCCCCACTGGGGACCACCGGGGAGCACTGGGGAGCACTGGGGACCACTGGGGAGCACTGGGGACCACTGGGGAGCACTGGGGACCACTGGGGAGCACTGGGCTGGAGAGCACTGGGGACCACTGGGGAGCACTGGGCTGGGGAGCACTGGGGACTACTGGGGACCACTGGGGAGCACTGGGCTGGGGAGCACTGGGGAGCACTGGGGACCACTGGGGAGCACTGGGCTGGGGAGCACTGGGGACCACTGGGGAGCACTGGGGAGCACTGGGCTGGGGAGCACTGGGGAGCACTGGGGACCACTGGGGAGCACTGGGGAGCACTGGGCTGGGGAGCACTGGGGAGCACTGGGCTGGGGAGCACTGGGGAGCACTGGGGACTACTGGGGAGCACTGGGGAGCACTGGGCTGGGGAGCACTGGGCTGGGGAGCACTGGGGACCACTGGGGAGCACTGGGGAGCACTGGGCTGGGGAGCACTGGGGACCACTGGGGACCACTGGGGAGCACTGGGCTGGGGAGCACTGGGGAGCACTGGGCTGGGGAGCACTGGGGAGCACTGGGGAGCACTGGGCTGAGGAGCACTGGGGACTACTGGGGAGCACTGTGGACCACTGGGGAGCACTGGGGACCACTGGGGAGCACTGGGCTGGGGAGCACTGGGGAGCACTGGGCTGGGGAGCACTGGGGACCACTGGGGAGCACTGGGGAGCACTGGGCTGGGGAGCACTGGGGACCACTGGGGAGCACTGGGCTGGGGAGCACTGGGGAGCACTGGGGACTACTGGGGAGCACTGGGGAGCACTGGGGAGCACTGGGCTGGGGAGCACTGGGGACCACTGGGGAGCACTGGGCTGGGGAGCACTGGGGAGCACTGGGGAGCACTGGGCTGGGGAGCACTGGGGAGCACTGGGCTGGGGAGCACTGGGGACTACTGGGGAGCACTGTGGACCACTGGGGAGCACTGGGGACCACTGGGGAGCACTGGGCTGGGGAGCACTGGGGAGCACTGGGGACCACTGGGGAGCACTGGGCTGGGGAGCACTGGGGAGCACTGGGGAGCACTGGGCTGGGGAGCACTGGGGACTACTGGGGAGCACTGTGGACCACTGGGGAGCACTGGGGACCACTGGGGAGCACTGGGCTGGGGAGCACTGGGGAGCACTGGGGACCACTGGGGACCACTGGGGAGCACTGGGCTGGGGAGCACTGGGGAGCACTGGGTTGAAGATCACACTCTTGTACTGCGTAGTGTATGTTCGGTGGGCGGGAATGTGTTGCCTTATTCAAACGGGTCATATCTATTGTCTGTATGGAGGAGATGGATGACAGGAACACACTAACGTTTAATATTTGTGTACTGCTCTTCTCAGTTCTCTGCTGCCAGAAGAAGATAGAAAGTCATTTGGGTTTGGGTGATGATGTAACGATCTGTCCATGATTAGAGTCTGGTCTCATCATCCTCTTTTCTCTCCTTATACTACTATACTACTAATATACTATAATACTATACTACTTTAGCTACCCTTTCCTCTCTGTCAGATAATAATCATTATTCAACAATACCTTACATTCAGAAATAGTTGACACTTTGAACTCTTACTCAAAGCTCTGTTCTTCTTCGATGGCATGGTGAAGCATTCTCTGTATTTTAATAACTTCCTGTATCTCCTTTCCTCCAGCATCTCCAGGAGCTCCAGCACCAACAGGCAACAAAGCAGATGAGCGACCCAGTAGAAGCACACCTCCTGTGGGCAGCCCAAGCTCAGCAAAGCCCGCCATCTCCAGCACTGTAGCTCCCACCAGTGATACAGTCACCAGTACTAACAGTGGTGCCACTGCTGATCCAAAGCATCCTGCAGTGAGGAGCAGAGCTCTGTCACTGCAGGCCAGGACCGCTGCTACAGGTGTGTTTTGAGGGTGTGTGTGTGTGGATGTGAGTGACCCAAAACCTTCACAGCAAATGTATCAATAACACACTGTTAAGTTATCCATTTACTTACTGTTGTCAAGTAGTGGTAAGATTCCAATTTCTATGTTTGAAGACTAGTTCCAGTGTTTATCTATCGACTCTTTAATCAAACCACGAGGGCAAATGTCGTTGGTCATGATTATCACCTGAGTGGTCTGAGTTTGAGTCTAATTAGCAGCTCATTCATCAGCATTGAAAGCTGTGGGTGTGTTCAGTGAGAATCAGATGGGTTTTGAGGGCATGGCAGACATTGTGTTGTGTCTCAGTGTGTCTGGAATGATTCGGGACTGACTGGGTCATTGAAGTGTTTCCTCTTCATTACAGAACCCAAAGACTGAAACAAAAGGATTATCAATAATCCTGTTCTCTTTTTTCCATATGAATGTGTCAGAAGAATTTACTTTCTGCCATGTTGGTCGGGTTTGTTGATGCCACAAGATTGTAGTTTATCTTGAAAACTTTCCATTCAAAACCCAAGCAGCAGCAGAAACACGGAGAAAAGGAAATCTCTGTTTTGGCAGAATCAAACTGCATTTTACCAGCTGTCCCCTCCAAGAATAAACAGCTCAGCCAAAATACATTTGTTCCATTGATACTGTTCTGAGGAAATGCAATATTAAACTCCATTTCAGCATATTTCATTGTATTTCTAGAAATGCAGTGAACATTTACAAAAAATATATACATTTAAACTGAGGATGGATGTTTTTGTCTGTGCTCTTTCCTGCGGTCAGCAGAGCTAATTACTGTACGTACTTTTCATACACACCTCGGTAATTGACCATTTTGATGCTGTGTAATTTTTCTGGTAACTGTGTAGGAGGGCTGGTAAAATTCTGACTCTGAGCTTTATTCGTGTGTGTGTGTGTGTGTGTGTGTCACAGACAGTAAGTAGTGATTGTGTGAACAGCTGTGTGACTGATGGAGGCATAGCTTTCTAAATGACATGACTTTCCTTTCCTTTGCATCAGAGGAAAGAAACCCAGTGCTGTGTCTGTGCTGAACCTCAGACTGGATAATACCATCATCTTACTGCAGAGAAGCTGAGAAGCTAGCTTTTAAACACTGAATGAGGAATGAAGAATAAGAGAAGGACAATGGAATATTAAAAACTCCCAGGTCTTACTCTTGCCTCTCGCACCTAAACTCCTCTGTGTTGTTTAATGCTGAAACTCAGCCTCTGTCAGGAGAGAGTGGAAACCAGCCCAGCGTCAATTTGTTCCAACAGTTGTAGTCTAACTGCAACAGGAAAGGAGGCCCTCTAGAGAAGATCTGCGATGGGCTCTGATTTCTTCTGTGTCCTCTGCACAGGTCTGAAGACACCCACTGTCACAAACCACAGCACAGCCAAGACAGCAGCGGCCAATCAAACGGCAGCAAAGACAGCCAATCATCTGGCCAGGCAGGCATCCCAGTATCCCTTGCAAAGAAGCGGCTCAGCAAGACTCGGTCGACTGAACAGCACAGGTGAGTGTGTGTGAGAGGCTGTGTGTGTGTGTGTGTACATGTGTGTGACCATTGCCTGCTTGTGTACTTATGTTGGCAGGCAGAGATGTTTGTGTGTAAATGGCTGCAGGTGTGTCATCATCTCGAAACCACATTAATCCCAGGATTCTCTGGTGGCAAACGTCCAGCGCTATCAGAGCTACTGTGTGTGTGTGTGTGTGTGTGTGTGTGTGTGTGTGTGTGTGTTTTGACATGTGTGACTGCATCTTCAACTATATTGAAACTAAAGCACCTGAAGCTGTTAACCTGTTTCATTTGGCACTCTGAAGGTTTGCAGCAGAGCATCATTATGTGCCAAACAAGGCTGATTTGACTTCAGAATGTCAGCTTTGTTCTGTGCATGTGGTGTTAGCAGAGGTCGTATCCACGGGTTCAGATGATGCGGCTCTTTTAGGCCAGTGCGAGGAGTATTTAGATTCTCATAGCCTGGATTTTGTGCCACTAAATAAACTGTAATCATAACTGAGTGTTTCCATAAGGCGTAAAGGCTTCTGAAATGTTTGTGTTGAATCTGATCTGTGCCTCATATGAAACCGTTCAGGTGTAAGTATTTGTCACAGATGAATTTATGGAACAGTTATGTAATAAATATACAATCAATCTGCTTGATTGCAGCAATCGATAATGCAGACATTATTAGAGCATTGCATAATGACTGAGATATGTGCTCAAACACTTGAACGCCTGTCCCTGTGTGGACCATCAGTCCAGACCCAGTGTGCGACTAAAGCCCTGTTTGCGTTGGACTGGTAGAACCGGAGGACCTCGAGTAGTTTGGAATGATTCATTGATGCATTTGTAACTTTTATTAGGCTACACACAAGGTAGAGTTCACGTCTCGCCTGTCTCCCTCCTCTCCACACGGCGGCGAGTCCTCCGCTCTAACTGCCAGAGAGACAGACAGATCGAGCAGTGAAGCCGCTGAGAGTGATTCACGGAGCTTGAAATCTGGTCAGCTCTGTCTTTACTTAATTCCTGGTAAAGTGCTGGGAGGTTTTCTTTCCAGAAAATATACAGTTCGATGTCTACTATAAGGTAATGCTTATCACCAAAGAGGCTTGGGTATATCAGGCAGCCACAAGACTACGAGTTCGTGTAATCAGCTGCTAACACTGCTGCTAACGTTAGCTGGATCACAGAGCAGACACTTATCTCGGCTGAGATGTGGCTTGGGAAAGGGTAGAAAATACACCCCGTCGCCCAGCCTCTCGGGATACCTAGTGTCGGAGGTGCATGTACCCCATGCACACCGTTTGACCATTTTAAACTTAAAATGTAAAAAAAAAAGCATAAAAACTAATGAAAACTGACTAACTCCAATGCATTTCAATGGACGTGGAGGCAGAGAATGTCCGAGTGTATTGGGTCAGCTATGCGCACTGTGATTGGCTCATCGCGTCTGGGGGCGTGGTTTAGCCATAGGTCAAACTGTAAGTAAGAATTGGACCATATATTACCTCCCATATTCAACCAAACAAACATGTCGGGTGATACGAGTCCTCTGTGAATCATCATGTCTGTGCGTTGGGGTTTTGTTTCCTTTTAAACATATCTTCTGTTGTCAAACAACTGAACAAGTAAGAAATATGATCGTGCCTCATAATGTTGAAGTGCAGCGTGATCTGTGCTGGTCATTGTCACTGCCCAGATGCCTCACCTCTGAAAGCTGATGATACACGGAGCCTCTGCATCCAATCCACGGAGGATGTTGGTACATATGAGTAAAATACAGAATGCTCATCCCGATTGTGCCACATGAACACGAACATTTCTAAATCACGTGAGGTCCCATGAGGTTGTACTTAACATACAGCGTAGTACATACAGGATGCACATTAAAGGCTGCTGGTAGTGACATGAGATCTTTCAGTTCTGAGCCACACTGCTGCTGGATGTTGACTGCTCAGCTGCACACACATTACAGCTGACTGACTACAGCCTCTGGAAGCTTAAGCAGTCCTAATTATCGTCGCTCTGCAGTCTCTCTGTAATTCTCTTGCTCGTGACACATACTTGCACACACAGACACACACACATCCTGTTCTCTGAGTTTAGAGTGGAAGTGGATTTGCATCTCAGCAGTGCTGTTGTGCGCTGAAACCCTCCTGTTCACTGGTCAGTGATGTGCAGGAAACAACCAACGTTTCATACTTCTGATGTCACATCACACAAAAGCTCTCTGTAAAGCAGCTTTAGACATGACAGTAATGATGCACAGCAGTCACACGATGGTGTGTTCACGCTGGTGCTATTTACTTTTGCCCTCCCTCTGTGAAGTGCTGCTGGTTTCTTCCATGCGGGCCCGTGAAGCCAGGGCCTGTGGTCGGAGCCTCCCCCTATGTGGTGACTCTGGTGTGGGCCCGGGCGCCTGGCTGCCGTCCCTCTGTGGCCGGTCCTTGAAGTCTCTGTAGGGCCTGTGGGGAGCCGCTACTCACAGACATGCTGTCACCCCGGTGATGGCAGGCAGCCTCTGCTTCATGAGCCCCACACGTTTGATTGGTCCACCTCTCTCCCTCTCACTCACACACACCACAGCAGCCCTCAGGCGACACTGGTTAGCAGTGTGGGCTTTTAAAGCACTCCGTGGCTTTCTTTAGTTCTGTATGCTTCTATTGAACATGGACTTTATTGGTTCTGACAGACACACACATGGCTCTGGTTTTATTGGCCAATTGTGTTGTCCTCACCAGAGACTATTTATGTGTCATGGCTCAGTCTTTATTTTTGAAGGCATCAGTCAGATTTTTATTTTCTTACGTGTATTGCATGTGTTGCAAGATTTGTATGTAAAAATGTATTAGCCTCCTTTAAAAATATAGCACTGCGGTGAAGTTGAGTAGTTAACATGACTTGTGGCTCACACTCAGTTACCTCCTGCTGCCATTAGGGGCTGCCAGTGTTCAAAGATTACAAACCAGCTTTCTCTTTCTTGTAACCACTGAAAAGACCCCATGTGGCCAAAGGTAGTCAGAGTTCTGAGAAATGTTTGAGATGAGCACATTTAGAGTATGGTGTACATATACTATAGATAATCAATTAATATTTGAATAGAATCTGTGGATGGCTAAGGGACGATGACCAGCTGCTATGTTAATGTCCTGTAGGACGAATCAGAGGACGCTCTCACCAAGTGTTCGCCTTCTGCTGTTCATACTGGATCAAGTGTCCACTTTGACTATCTTAAGAGAACTTTTGCAAAATACGATACGATACAACTTTATTAATCCCCGTAGGAGAAATTTGTTAAGTAGCAAGTAGAAGAAAAAGTAGGAACTGCCGGAGCTACTGCAACAGGCAGCCTCCCTCGTCGGCGCCACACACACACCCTAGGACCTAGGATTAGCTGAAATGTTTCATCTCTAAAATATTATTTCAGGCTGTCTTTGGTATCAACTTCAGTACAGACCCATTTACCAGTTCATCCGGTCCAGCTAGCTACAACCAACAAAATAACAGCTTTTCAATAAATCTGACCTTATTCATTTTTTTGTTGAAACTGCCTCTCAAGTTTGTGCTTATTAAAGGGGCTGAATCTTACCATTGTGTTGAAATGTGTTGCACTATAAGAGATGTTTCTGATATTGAGTTTATCCTCGTTGATATTAATGAGATGAACATTATTACAGTGATTTGACCCTGATTCCAAAAAAGTTGGCACACTGTTTAAAACAAAGAACAAAACAGTTTGCTAATCCTTTGACTTATACTCGACTGACAACAGTTAAAGGACAATTTATTTAATGTTTGACCTCAACATCTTCATAGATTTGTGTAAATATATTCTTATTCTGAATCTGATGGCAGCAACACGTTTCAAAGAAGGTGGGACTGGAGCAACAACAGACTGAAAGTTTGGAACATTCCACAGGTAAACTGACAGGTGATAGTATCATGTTTGGGAAAGAACGGAGCGTCCTCAGAAGGCTCAGTCGCTCGAAAACAAGGATGGGGAGAGGTTCAACACTTTGTCAAACCGTGATTGTGTAAAGGAGATTACTACCTGTGCTCAGGAACACTTTGTAACACTGTAGTCAGTAACAACAGTTTGTGTGTTAATGAGTAGAGTGCCTACATCGTTATATTTTACACAGCATCCGACTTCTCTGCACTCAGGGTTGTACACGCTGTGAATATTTGGAAAAAGATCTAAAAAATGACCTGTTAATTTACAGCCAATATGGGAGATGAACAGCAGATCTTAGGACAAGCAAATGAACCATACATGTGCTCAGTATGTTAGAGGACTTACAGCACACACATTCAGCACTGTCCCTCTGCAGCAGGCTCCAACCAGCTTCAGTCCAAACCTTAGCTTTTTTAACTTGACTCATTTGTTTAACATGAACGGCTAAGCTGCCTGCTGTATTGTGTGTGTGTGTGTGTGTGTGTGTGTGTGTGTGTGTGTGTGTGTGTGTGTGTGTGTGTGTGTGTGTGTGTGTGTGTGTGTGTGTGAAACAAAGACGTCTCTTCTCTGGAGGCGTCTGTGTGGCTGAATGGCTTTATGTTGCACCTGCCACTGAGAGATGGTGTGTGAGGCTCCTCCCACTCTCTTGCTCTCTGTTTCTTGTTCTTCGTGATGCTTTGATCACATGAAACCTTGACGTGATTCATCTTTGACACTCTCTCTCATTCAACGGAGACGGAGGATGAGAGACTTCAGAAAATAATAAGGGAGGGAGAGAGCGAGCGCAGCACAGAGATTATTCAAATCCCACCCACTCCCCCTCCCCCCCTGCAGCATCTCTCCCTCTGTGCAAGTGTGTGTGTGTGTGTGTGTGTGTGTGTGTGTGTGTGTGTGTATACAGGGTTCAAGGAGCTTTAGAAACGGCAGTAAAATAAGGGAGTGTGTAGATGCCTGCCTTTGTCCCAGTGTGTGTGTGCGTGTGTGTGTTTGTGGAAATGAGAGCTGCATTCCTGTGACACACCTCTGTGTGTGCGTCAGTGGGACAGACCGTTGTGTGTTTGTGTGTAGAGCAGAGTTGGACTACTAATCATCAGCAGTGTGGAGGATTTTCTCTCCTCCCTCCCTCCCTCCCTCCCTCCCTCACACACACACACACACACACACACACAGACACACGTACGGTACTACGAGTACTACCTCTGTCGTCTCCCTCCTCGCTCTCTCCATCTTTACCGTTGGATGATTCACTACCCCTGGACGACGGTGGAGCATGCAGCTATTTTTGGCGCCATTTTCTGCACTTCTCTGCTGGGTGACAGAATTCCGTTCCCCTTCGGCTTTAATGTTTTTCTGCTGCAGTGGACACTGTGACTTTGAATCGATGAAGGGCAGCTGAAGGCTGAATGGACTCCCTTTCCTCCTACTTTTTTCTTTAAAGCTTCTATTTCCCGCTGTGCCAAAGGTTTGCCTTTTAAATTCCAAATCCTGTTTTTGTCTTTTTTGAAGAAATTCCAGCAGCACCATCCTCTAAATCTCTTTCCGTTTTCCTGTGGAATAATTTTCACTTCTGGGATCAAAGAATAAAAGAGGATCATTTTCACTTACTAGACAGTTAAGACTTCAGTACGAAGAAACTATTGTGTTTGTCAAATCATCCTCCTGAAAATAATGTGGGATACAAGGAAATAATTTTCAGTGAACTGATTAGAGAGGGAGTGCTGTGGATTTGGATTGCAAGAAGAAAAAAACTGGGTCAGCCCGCGAGTCTTTGAGAGCCTGGAGGAGCTGAGAGAGTCTGAGAGTCAAAGTTCTTACACAAAGACAATCCGTCAGGGTAACACCAAGTCTTGAAGAGTATTGGATTACCAGCAGAGACAATGTTATGGTCTCCCAGACTGTCGCTGTCCAACTTCCACGTGAAACTGACAGCCAAAGGACTTTTCCGAAACCTTCAGCTGCTGTCGGGATGCAGGAAGAACACTGTGGTCTTCCACGCAGGTCTGGATATGATACTGTCCTCTGTGTCCTCCTGCCATCCAACCATCAATCATTTCATGGTTATAACACCACCATCTTTCCACTCATCAGTCAACACATGTTTCAGGCCAACAGGTCAATAACTGCAGTGTGTCACAGACATGTAAACCATCTGTGAGCCCATCCTCAATAGCTGCTAGACATCTCAGAGAAAGCTGTGATTTTACAGTTTCACCCAAACCCGCTTGTCTGTCCATCCATCCATCCATCCATCCATCCATCCATCCATCCATCCATCCATCCATCCATCCATCCATCCATCCATCCAGTGTGTTTCTAGAGTGCTGGCAGATCCTCCATGCAGGCCTTAAGCTTATATCCAGCACCTTTCTTCATCCACCATAGATACACGTGGCTAGGTGGGGTTTAAGTGGGATGCTGCCACACCCTAGTGATGGAGCAACGCTTGTTCAAGACTACTCAGAAATCCCTGAGAGTAAAATGTTTTCTATTTGAGCTTTACTAGTTGTCCCTTTGTGATTAGAAAGAATCAGTGATTTTCAATGTGTTGAAAGTAGCATAAGCAGGTGTGCCCCAAAACACCTGGTTGAGCCCTGTGTATCTATTCACTAAACCACAATAAAAACTGATTTTACATTTATTGTCCACCAGTCACCTTTTTCCATTTTCCCTCTTCCGTCCTTGAAATCTCTCTCCTCCTCCACCGTCTGATGGGTGGGGCTGCCTTTGAATAAAGAGTAAGGTTCTGCTGCTTGGCCAATTTTTTTTTAGATTAGTCTTTAGTCAAGAGATGGCAAGTCTGACTCTAGATCAGCTTTAAAGGCCACCTCACCCACTCACACCTCCTCCTCCTTCGGCTCCTCCTGTTTTCCTGCATGGCATTGGCAGCCATTGTTGCCTCCGTCTCTTCTCCACTGTGAGGGCTTTTGGTATTATACACGCCAGTCAGCACAGCCATCATAGATGTATAGGCTTACAATAGGGCCATCGGTTGTCTTAACACTACTCTGTGTGTGTGTGTGTGTGTGTGCGTGTGTGTGTGTGCGTGCGTGCCTGCGTGCACTTTCTGCTCGAGCGCCTGAGCAGTGGCGTGATGAATAGCAATGGCTGCGGGTTCCTTTTAGCCATGATGTCCACGCCTTAAGGAGCACCGACCACGTGACTCACACACATGCACAAACCAGAAATAGCCAAGGACGCATCTGGTGTTCACTTCTTCAGCCATTCAGAGGCTGCTGTGTGTTTGTTGAGGGCTTGTGTGACGCGGAGAGTTCTCCTCACTGTTAATGCTGTTTATTTGTGGCGGTGCAGCATTAAGCATGATACTAGTGTGTTCCACTGTTCATCTGCTGTTTTACAGTGACAAAGGAAAAAACAGTGAAGCAGATGTCACTGTGAATAACTCTGTTTGAGTTCAGCCTGCCATGCTAACAGGACACAATGTTGGCATCATATTAGCACAGAATGAACTTTCATGCTTAATGCTGCTGCGTTGGATCTGCAGTCTGAGCTGAACCCAAAATAAGGCAGTGAGCTACAACAATATGTGATGACATCAATAGAGCTGCTTTAGTTCACTCACGTTAATGAATCTGTTTTGCTACAGACGAAAGAAAATGACAGCCTGAGTTTACTCCGAACTGTTGTGTAGATATCAAAGATCGTTGGAAAGCAGCACAGAACATAAAATAAGCACAGCAGAAACGTCGGACAGGCCGTACCACCAAGTTCAACTGTATATCTTATATTAAAGGAGCACTCTGTAGTCTTGTTGAAGAAATGAGAAGAGAAAGATGTTCACTGGCTGATTTTTTTTCTACCTAAACAAACGAAAAAATCAAACTCTCTTTCTTTTCATGACTGAATAAACAAACTGACCTGAAAGGACAACACAATCTATACTGTTTGTTTACATGTGGCAGACCCTGCCACCTTTCTAGCTTCAAACAGTGTTCTGGGACCTTATTTGAATTGACCTATTATTGAACAGCTTGTTGATTCACTTATTTGTATTATTATCTCATTAATATTGTAACTATTAAAATTCTGAGTTTTAATTTCTTCATAAAAAACTACATAATGCCCCTTTAAATACATTTTACTGAAGTCACATATCTCCACAATGCAAGTCAACCATCAATTAGCTGTTGTAAGTGTGGCATCACAGTGATTCGGTCCCTACAGAATACAAAATATACTTCTGTGAAATGGATTAAACCAGGAGCAGCTGTATAAGACAGAAGCCTTGAGTTCAGCGCTGAGATAATCTACTGAACACCAGAGAATTCAACTTCGTATGCCTTTGACTTGTTTACAAAGAGCAAAGAAGCTCCTGGCAGATTTCTCCAGTCTGACTCGAGCAGCTTCACGTGGGTTTTCTTGCGTGTTTGCCAGGATCATGAGGCCACTGGGCTTCCTCTGAACCTTTCATTTCTTTCATGTGTCTTGGCTAAATTACTCACTAATTCTTTCATCATCTTTGACAAATCATTTTGATCCATTTAAACTCTCTCAATGGTCTGCAGGCCTCTTTCGTGTTCAGCAGCAAATTATCTACAAATCAGCTCATGTTCTGCCGCCAATACGTTTCCCATGTTACTCATAGGAACACTTGCTGTTCTTCAGTAAATGCTCAGCTCAGTACACTGGCATCATGATGATCCTGTCTGCTGTACTGTGTGTGTCCCTGCTGGCCCATCTGAGCTGAGCAGCACGTGTTTGGCTGCAGTGTGTTTTCTCAGTCTGAGCTCCACAGACCCACTTCCCTGCTGCTGCCTGCCATCACCCTGAAATGTAGGTTAGAGCAGGCTTTAGTCACCATGTGTGCGTGTCTACACACACTCAGCACAGACGGTCGTGCATGCTGCACAGTGGTTCAGCTGAGGCTGGCCAATCGTGCAAGCTTTAATCTGATGTGGAGTTTTTTCCTTAATGTGGTTGCAGATGAGGGCATTAGGGGATGTGTCTGCTCGGCTCAGCACAGATGTACAGTCCATTTGGGCTAACATCTGTAATATTAGGTAGAGATGTTCTCTTTGGAGATCAAGGACATTCATACACATTTTATCTTTTGTCCACATGGACATGTTGCAAAATGATGAGCAAATTAGACATTAGAAAAATATTTTTACTCGAAATCATTTTGTCCTTCAAACTTAGCTTTCGTCAAACAATAAGCGCTTACATTGCAGCGCTTACAGCCTCGCAGACCCTTGACCTTCTAACTGTTCATTTGTTGAGGTAATCTGTAGAAACGTCCCTCCATGTGTCCTGAAACATCTCCCACGGGTTGGATTGGCTTGATGGCCACTTCTTATGCACCATACAGTCAAGCTGCTCTCACAAAAGCTCAATAGAGTAGCTGATGATATGCTGCCCGCGGTGTTTTTGGAGCTACATATTTCAGCTTTTGCTATCAGTTAATCAGATTGCTCTTCTTCCATGTAAAATTGGGTCCATGATAATGTGTGTTAATATACTTATATAAAACAGTGAAATCATTATGTCTGTCAGCTTGTCTATGGTCACAGCTTTCGGTTGAGCCAATCTGACACATGTGGGCCTAGCATAAAAACATCCAGCTGTCTTCAGGCTGGATAACATGACTGTTTGATAAAAATAGCTGTTGCCATCTGGTTGATGGTCTAGTTTTCATGTAAACTGGTCATATCATGGACATTGTGAGCATGCTCTACACATTGTTTCCATGACAGCAGTCACGTGGGAGCTGAACCTCCAGTGTACGGACCATATGAATCGATGATCCTATCTGATGGTTGATCATCAGTCTTCAGTGTGTGTCAGGAGATGTCTCATTACGGTTACATTTGTTCTATATGTTCTTTAAGCGGTGCCCGTCAGTGGATACGTGATTGGTGCAAGAAAAGATTCTCTCGTCAACCTCCTAAATCAGTCAGCCTGTTTATTCACAGTTGTGTGACGTCAGTCATGCTGTATTGCTGCAGAACAGTGTTGAGGCCTCCCTCTCTGCCTCTATGTGCACTTCAAACATAAATACTAAATGATGTGAGAGGTATCTGTGATGTTGGTGGTCAGTTTAATGTCTATTGGTGCATCTAATCTCACAGTTGATGAGATTACAGTCCTTGTGTTGGAGTGAACGTGTCATCCTTTTTTAACCTGACCACCAGAGGGCACAGATGCACACACACTGTCCTTTAAAACATCTGCGTGTTACACGAGCTGAGTATTTTATCAGTTTAGTTTGAAGTATTCCAGTTGGTTCCTACACTTGGTGATTTATTATTGGATGAGAATTTAAGCTCTGGGAAAGGTCCAACCCCGTAAAGTCAAAGTTCATATCAGATTAATGTTCAAATCACCCGCCCGAATAGAATCTCCCTCTTCAAAAACAGGGATTAGATTCTGTTCTATCTATTTGGGTAATCTGAGTGCAGCAGATTAAGAAGATTAGGACCGCTCCAACCTGTAGTGTATGTGTGCTGAGCTGTCCCTGTTTTTTCTGCTTTGCTGGCACACTTTTTTTGTCCTGCCAACACATAGACACAGTAATCCAGTGCTAATCTGTCTCTGAGGAGGTGCTGTTTAATTTGACCAGCATGACGTAGCCGTGCAGTAAGCTCACAGTTTGCTCTGTTTGTGGAGGTGTGTGAGTCTGTGTTAATGAGGGATCTTATTAAAGATGGACCCGTGACATTTCTTAATTAAGCCCTGATGTTACCCGCAGCCGGCTCGGCTATCATGAGGTGTTTCGCTCTGATCTGTTGATAACAGGATCTGAGTTGTCCTCCTCATTACTCAACATGGCAGTCAGGGAGAGGAACACCTCACCATGAAGAAGCTCACACGGGAAGCTCCGTCAGCTTTTTTCAGTGCCAGAGTCACATCATTTGGCACCTGTTTGAACACAGTTAAACTACTTTAGAGAGAAGACACAACACATTTTCTTCATGTGTTATAATGAGTCGACACGAAGCCCCCACTCCTCCCACACCTGACCTCCTTCATTCCTCCTCTCCCTGACTCCAGTCCCTCACTGGTTTGCCCTTGCTGGACACTGATGTTCTGATAAAATGCACATCAGACAGTCCTGCTGAGTGTTCATGACGCTGCTACAAATAAGATGGCTGACATGATAGTGATACATATTGATACATAGAACATCTCCAGCACACTGCACAACGAACATACAGTATGAGACTATGAAAATATCCCAGCCTTTTCATTATAACTCAATATCACAATCACTGAAACGGATGAAACTCGGCTGCTTTGAAGGACTGACAGCCAGCGTTTATCATGCAGCCTTCCTACAAATGATGTATGTTATGACTGTCATCTTACTGTGTACTGACGGAGCCTCTCGTGACACAGCAGGGGTTGTCTCTTGTGTAACGTGATGTGCATGCTAACAGTGTTGTTTCTCTCTCAGTCTGGGCTCAGCAGCTCTGCATGACTGCCTGGCAGACTTCAGGTACAAACCATCATCACCAGCACTCACACAGCCCGTCACACACATCGACCACAGACCAACACCAGAAATGAGATGTGTAGTCTCAGAAGCAGCTCTCTTGTAGCTAATTAACGCATTTTAAGCACTGTTTTGAAATGGAATAAAATGAAATGGAAATTATATTTGATCGTCTTTCCTGAATGTCAGTAATGCTTTTGACTTCAACAGCCAGTATTCATGCTTTCATGAATTTGCATTGGTTGACATTCATGTTTGATTAGCATCACTCAACTGTAATTCACTTTTCAAGTGTAGTTTATTCATAATGTAGCTTCCCCTTAATCTGCAACTTTAATTGAAGAAGGCAAACAAACCTGTGGAGAACACTTGCATCCATCACAAGCAACATTTACTTCCATCACTGGAGTTTTCACAAGGATTTGGTTTAACAGGAAACGGTCTTTCCATTTTTGTAGGGTTAGTGTTTCACAGTCAACCATGATTTCCACCTCCTGTTCTCCTACATTTGGCACATACTTTAATTAATGATCAGAGCATTCTGTTCTGATATTGCTGGTGTTGATGTCGTAAATATGCATCAGCTCTGAATATTCATCAGGGTAAACAGACAGTCCCGCTGTGTTGAGCCCACAGCTGTATCGTCCACAGGGTGATCAGCAAATTGTGGGTTGCTATCATGAATCTGAATGAATGAAGTCTGCAGCAGCAGGTTGATGTACGTTGGAGGATGTTTGCCACTGTCCTTAGAACTTTCTTGTTCCTCACCACATGCTCTGTTCTTAGCTCTGCTTCATCAGACTGATGCAGAGCAGCATGTGTCTCTTGAGGGCTGCCAGTAGGTGGCAGTAACTTGAATGAAATCACTACAGCCACTGGGCCCGTTGACAAGGCCCAAGTGTTCACATGTTATCCATGTAATGTACATATGTGGGTGCAGAGAATCTTAACACAGCGCTGATGGTCTGAATACATAGAAAGAGGAGATCAATAAATACAGATAAGTGAAGTTGAAACACAACTTGTTCATAATGATTTTCTCGATTTAGATTTGAACCGTGACATGGAAACCTGACCGTGTGAGAGCTGACAGTTCCAGCTGATGATTCTGTGGACTGAAATAATCCACAGCCTGAAAGCAGTCATGGTCCTACAGATTGCATTGCATTATGGGCCAAATGACTATAATTCTGCACAGAAAACCTGTTTGACATCATAACACAGTTTCTATTGAATTATTTAGAGAGTGAGAGACAGAGTGAGAGGAGGAGAGAGGGAGAGACTCGAATTGATTTGTCTCTGGAATCGAGCTCCTTAATGCACACTCAGTACCCATCATACACAGACAGACTGGCCATCATTACTACACAATCCCATGATGCATCTGTCTCAGCCTAGAAAATTCAGTGGGGCGTATTCTCATTTACCAGATGAGAGTGAACGTATGAGATGTGTGTGTGCAGCTTTTTATGTTTTCTATGTGTTGGTATTGTTGTGGTCCAGTCCAGACTGACCGACTGTGTGTGTGTGTGTGTGTGTGTGTCTTCATATACGTGCCTCTGTTTTCTGTGTTCTTTTACACACATGTATTGGTTGTTATTTAATTCAGAGGATGTATGAGTGTTTGTAGTTTTCTGTTGTGACCTGCCTTAGTGCCTTGTACACTTTGTTAATGGGCTGAGTGATATTCTGTGTGTGTTGCGTGTGTGTGGACACCATGCTGAATGTTGTACCTACCTCCCACAAGCTAAGGGCTCACCGTTTTCTTGCAGTGGACAAAAACAAGCCACGGGAGTCACCGGCAAGACCTACTAACACTAACAGCGGCTCACAAGGAACAACACCTGCAGCAGGAAACCACCAGAACCAGCAGCAACCTCCACCTGACCCGGTATGTTCTGTTTTAAGTTTTTAGATTTAAGATTTAAGATGCAAACTCAGCTCACTGCATCAGGGACCATTACTGACAGATGAAAAGAAGGAGGCATGTTGCTGACAGGAAGATTTAAATAGCTGATTGACAGGATCCTCATTCCCATGTGTGCTGTTTCTGTTCCTGATGTCACTTAAATGAAGTGATCAATGAGCCACACAGCAGCAAAATACACTTTTAGAGTTGCATGTCTTGACTCCATATATTATTTTCTTCTCATGTTGAGAACTATGAAGACAAAATGTGTTGAAACAATTTAAAAGACATCATGGAGAGCAGAATGTTGCTGGGGTCCATCTAAAGGCATTTAGATCTGTTGTTTTCTTTGAGTAGTGTCTGAGATTAGTGTCTGTCATAGCGGACATTATGTGTTTTTTTTTGCTAGGTACCAGACGTGGTGAATGCTAATGCACCACTGGCGCCAGTTCTCCCAGTGCCTGCCACTGATACCACCACATCTGGGTCAGGCACTGCCGGAGCCTCTGCTGTTGGGTTCAAAGCAAGAACAGGGCCACGATCCAGCCCCAAAACTGGGTCCCGCCTACAGAATGCATCCAAGCCCAGCCCAGCTGTGGCTGTTGTGGCAGATAGGATGGTCCAGACTAAACAGAACCAGAGCAAAGAGCAGGCTGAGAAGAAGAACCAGGCCATCAACCAGCTGAAGAAGCTGCTCGTCCAGGGGAATAAGAAAGTGGAGGCTCTGGCCACAGTCATCCAGCATCTCTTCACTGAGGTACTTCACCAAACACGGAGAAAATACTCACACCACCTTTCATTTCTTAATCACTGTCTTTCAAACTGCATTAAAAAACATGTATGGGGATGCATTTTCAATGAATTTGATATTATATATTGCTACTATATGAAATATTACTAAATTGGAGGAGCACACTGTATAGCTGCTTGAAGAAAGGTGATGTCAAGAGCTGCTGTTGGTGATCATCTTTTATAAAAGCTTGAAGATGTGCATTAAAACAGTATCTGTTGTCAGCAGTGAATGTTATTTTCAAGAAATGCCTCATAGGAATCAGTCTGCTTGATCTGCACAATAACTACACTGCTAATGTGGCCAGACAGTGTTCTTTTTAAAATGACATAAACCAGTAGAGTTCCAACTACAACAGATACTATTTGCAAATTCTGGATTTTACATATTGCCGACAATGAGAACCTGCTACCGTCATTGGCCCGTTTAAGCATATCTAGTTTGCACACAAAGACTGTGTGATTTGTGTTCTGTCCCCAAAATGTCCCCAATATTTGTGTGATCTAAACTGTGACTTCCAAAACAATACAAAGTCAGCTGGGAGGAATCTGTTGGGAGCGTGGCTTCAATGATCCAGTCGAGGCCAACATTAGTTGTTATACTTTAGCCAGCTGGCTAGTGAGCAAGTTTGTTCTCACTGGACCTCCATGACAACAGCAAGGTTCTTAAAGTGTTTATGAAATTCAATCCTTTTCAGTGTTGTAAAAGTACCTAAAAGTCATACTTGTGTAAAAGTAAGACGCCCCCTTGAGAGGTCAAGTTAGCTGACCGCTAGCTTAGCTAGTTTTAGCAACCTCAGAAAAGACCGCACGATAACAATACACTGCAGCTTATGTCTCCAACTAGAAACCGCCATCAAAAAGCCACAATTAATGGTGAGAACAGCACCAAACTTCAGCAGCAGCACATGTGCAGTCCCAGCACACAGTACGAAGCATCAAACATCTGCTAGCTTTGCTGGATTTGTATTAAAAACACAGCTCAACTCACCCTCTCCTCCAGCAGCCTGCCTGTGTGGGGAAGCCCTGACGAGTCGATTACCGAGTGCAGTAGATTTCCACAGCTCAAGGATGAAAATGTCTGATTATTACTCCATTACTTCCGTTCTTTTCCCTGTCAGCTCTCAATAATAAGAACTGAGCATTCCATGGAGTAATAATCAGTCATTTGCTGAAGTTTGGTGCTGTTCTGAGCATTAATTGTGGCTATGAGTGGCGTTTTGATGGCGGTTTCTTGTTGGAGGCATAAGTGGCAGTGTATTGTTTTCGTGCGGTCTTTTCTGAAGTTTCTAAAACTAGCTAAGCTAGCGGTCGACAAACTTGACCTCTCGAGGGGGAGTCTTACTCTGTGTCAAGGTGTGTTAGACCATGGATTAAATTTACACCGCAATATCCCTTTAAAGTCAATCACACAAACAATACTCAAGTAAGGGTCCTACAGTATCTGATATAAATGACTAAAGATCAAAAGCAATTTTCCTGCAGTGAATACTTGAGTATCAGAAGGACGAGTAAAAGCAAATCAATGGTGGTGGTGAATGGTGACTGGTGGTGATCTACAGTGTTTCATGGTGTGGGGATGAGAACCTTTCTTGTGCTGTAGCACCATACCACTTTAAAGACAGATAAGGTAGATGTGTTTGCACATGTAAATACTATGTGATCTGCTGCAGCTTTAAGGAGGTAAATGAGGGGAAATGATCACTCATCTGAACACCATCCTTCCCCTTTGGCAGATTACAGCCTATAATTAAAGCATTACTCAGCAGTTGTTGGTGGTACGGCAGTGTTGCTGTTATGGTGCTGGTTGAGACACTTGAAGAGGAGGAGTGGAGTAATATCTGTTTTTAGTAGGAAGCATTAAGGCAGCGGGGAGAAGCTAGTCTGTGTCCACACCCAGCTGCTATCATCAACCACAACAACACGATGCCCCGGAAACATCCTGCTGCTGTGTGTGAATGTTGCAGTGTGTGTTGTGTATAATAGCTGTGTGATAGTGGTTAGCTGTACCTACCATAAGTGCCTGCTGTCAGCTGTGATGGGGTTGTTTACAACAGCTGATGTTAACCTATTAAAGTGTGTGTGTGTGTGTGTGTGTGTGTGTGTGTGTGTGTGTGTGTGTGAGAGGAGAGTTTCCTTGACTTGCTGTCTCATGTGTGGCTCAGCATCTCTGTAGACATTTATTCCTGGTAAAGACACTTGGACTCACACTAACACTGCTTCCTTGGTACAGCCAAGAAGAAATATGATCTCTGAATAATTCCAATAAGTCATATGGGTGAAATATTGCTGAAGTGAGTTTATACTGTAGCCATCTGGTTCATCACAGGTTGAAGGCTGCTGATTGGTCCAAAGAGGCACCAGGATGTGTCAATCACGGCCTCCCGGACATGCTCTGTAAATATTTGCTGTCTGATGATTGGTACTAGTGATTCTCTGTTTGCAGAGCTGGCATGTGAAATAAAACTGAATGCACATCACACATCACTGGAGCAATAACTGTCATCAGCTGGGCACACCCTTCATCACACCTGTGTCCTGTGTGTGTGTGTGTGTGTGTGTGTACTTTGGATGGATGTGTTGCCACTCTGACCTCTTTGCTTTTTGTCTTTGGCTCTGTGTGGCTGCAGGGGAACACATGCAGAATGGCACTCATCCCTTTGGTTAGTGAGACCTCGGGGGATTGTACAAGCACAGACACACACATACTTTAGTTCATTGCACAGGCTTGTTTTTTGTAGCCTCTCCTCAATCAAGCCAAGATGCTGTAAATTGTGCAGATTTCACAACTTGACCTGTGTTGTCAACATCATCTGTACAATGAGTGCATCAGCATGTAGCCAATTTTCCTTGGAGGTGTCAAACTCTGCTGGAGTACACCTTCACTTTCATTTGTCCACTAAGTCTCAACTTTCAGATCAAGTTGCTGAGAAGTAAAAAAGATAATGAGGCCACAAATTATTTTAAATTCTTAAGAAATGTATGCCACTGGAGGTTTAAAATGTTGATCTTCACCTCTGGTCAGCAGTGACACACACACACACACACACACACACACACACACACACACACACACACACACACACAAGGTGACCCTTTACTGATAACAAAAGACATGGAAACAATACTAACAAGTTTAATGCTGGCTTTCAAGGGCACTAAAATGTGCAGAGGTACACAAGCCTACACACAGTGTTTCCATCACATTACACAGATTGTAATGAATTTCCTGGAGACTTACCTGAAGCTAATATAACTCCAACCTTAAAGCCATAAACATTTGTTATTCGGACTTGTGTTCTGTCGGTCCCCACAATGCTACTGTGTGTAATCAGGTTACTCAGCTTGTGGGACAAAATAGATTTTTGTCCCACAACCTGAGTAATACATACAATAAACAAAACCCGCAATACACACACACACACAGCTGTCCTCAGTGGGTGTGTAAGAAGCACAGGACAGCTGTTATCTGCCTGCTCATTATCTGTAGCACAACCTGTTATCAGCAGTAACAACTCTGCACAGATAAGTGTGTGTGTGTGTGTGTAGGTGTGTGTGTGTGTGTGTGTGTGTGTGTGTGTGTGTGTGTGTGCGTGCGTGTGTGACTGTTGCATCACTGTTCATTAGAAAGGTTTTGTGTGTGAGCTGGCCCGTGTGTGTGCCGAATGCTTTTCTGCTCTGTGGGGCTGTGACGGAGACGGTTAGCAGCGGCTCGGAGGCTAACAGTGCTGCACCCTCCTCACTGCTTACTGACTGGATAGATTGCCTGGTAGGAGGTGGAGGTGGAGGTGGAGGTGGAGGGGAAGATGGGGTGGGGGGTGGAGGACTGCAGCAGCTGCAGTTGAAGCCTGAGGCGTTCGGATTTGAGATCATGTGTGTGTGTTTATGTGAAGCATGAATGCCAGTGCTATCTAATCTGTCCCACACTCTTAAAAAGGTGACTGGGGAACATAAACAGCACACCGCCCCCTGGGGGCTGGCTGTGGGCAGGGGAGGGGCTGCTGTTGGTCAAAGGGGTCGGGACTTTCATTTGGGTGGGTGGGGCTCTTTGAAGTGTATTTTAATAGTTGATTTAACAGCTTGAAATGTTATGGATGCTGCCAGGTTTTAATGAGTTGTTTGTTTTTGTTTTTTCTCTCTCATTTCCACTCCCCTCTGTCAGAGACTGGTTTGAAACCAGACCAGACAAACTGGAAGTTAAAAATGACAAATCCTGTTTTGGAGCATTGGCAGGGTTTTTAGTGTAGTCTGAAAGCCAGAAAACAGAATGAGAGAGACACAAAACTATCTTAATTAGAAATATGTCTTCTCTAGAGAAGGAGGAAAGAACTTTAACATCCCACGGACTGAATTTATTCGACTGCTATTTCATGTTAAGTTAGAAACTTTGAATAAACAGAGACACAAAAGTAGAGGAGAAGGATTTGAGTTAAATGCAGATATACCAGTTTTGTGGGTGAACAACTGATTGGGAACAAGAGAAAAGGAGATAAGAGTAAAGATATTAAGAGAGGAAGGTGGTGCAGAATAACTCGCATTCCTCCATCATTCAGTTTCCAGGCAGGAGGAGGAGGGAGGACAGGGAGCCCTGTGGTGAACAGGTAGAGTGGGAGGAGTTGAAGTGGCCGAGCAACAGCCACTTACAGAGAGAGAGAGAGAGAGAGAGAGAGAGAGAGAGAGAGAGAGAGAGAGAGAGAGAGAGAGAGAGAGAGAGAGAGTAGTCCAGAGATAGTGGGAGGGAATCAGTGACAGAGAGGAAGGACTGAAGAAACAAGAGAGGAGTATTTTTTCAAGCGTGTGTGTTTCTGTGAGTTTGTGTGTCTTAATTCACCGAGACATGGGCTCCTCGGCCAGCAAAGCCCATGTAAAGCCCAGCAAGGCCCTCCCTCGTCGCCGCAAGAAGAAACGCAAGAAGGTGTGTGTGTGTGTGTGTGTGTGTGTGTGTGTGTGTGTGTGTGTGTGTGTGTGTGTACTGCTGTAGCTGTGTATCTGTCTGCTGCTCTTCCCTCCTCCCTGCTGTGGGGCTTTCAGTCAGAGCTGTGTGGAGTTAGCTGCTGCTTTCAGTCCCGACTGTTAGCAGAAAGTTGACTCGGCCTCAGTGACGACACTCCAATAATGTTTCTATTTTCACTACTAGAACTACTAATGTCTTTTTATTTTTTGCTGCTCTTTCACTTTACTGTGTGTGTGTGTGTGTGTGTGTGTGTGTGTGTGTGTGTGTGTGTGTGTGTGTGTGTGTGTGTGTGTGTGTGCTAGAAAGAGTAAATGTGATGTATTCCCACTTCATGGGACTGTAGGAGAACAGGGTTCAGTTTTGGAGTGCAGCGGTGCACTGATGGTATGCTCATCAAGTTGGAGTGTGTGCCAGTCCACGTGTTTGCACACGTGCATGTGTTGTTGAGGGGGAAATGAACAGATAAGCCAGAGTATGAATGTCAGAACATGAGACAGACAGTGTCCTGTGTGGCAGGTATGGGATATTTCAGGTTTTTCAGGGTGTTATTTGTTCATTCTGTTTTATTTGCCTGGGGGAATGGTTTTAATCTAGCAGTTTTATTTAGCAGTAGTAGCTGCTGTTGTGAGCGGAAAAAGATTTTTGTGTTAGCAGGCATGATGGACGTGGTCCCCCTATGTTCCTGAGCTGGCTCTCATATGAGTCTCCTCTGTCACTTCTATCAGTGTTATTGTGTTCCTGCTTTGTCTCCACCCACAACTGGCCTTTACAAACGTTCCCCTGTAGTTAACTTTGAAGCCAATGAGTGGAATCTCCCATCTGTGATGTGTTCCAATTGTAAAACACAGAATGTTTCCAATGTCTTTCACTACATACAATACAACACCAAATCAGAATAGACTCACACAAGAAATCTGACTCCGGTTTACATTGCTCTGTGTACGCTCATTGCTTTGTGGTGATGGTGTCATTGACAGTGTACTGAGGCCATTTCACAATGAGTGAACTGTCCATGGCCACTAACTGAGAGCTAACAAGCATTGTGCATTTCATTATTATTATAGCCAACAACATGCGATAGAATCCTCCACAGAATTCCCTACAGACTGAACAGTGAGGGATTTTGGACACAGCCTCAGTCTGCCTTTCTCCATCTCTGCTCATATTTAAATTGAAATGGATTTTTGTCATCTTCTCCTCTGTGCAGTGCGAGGAGGCCTTAAAGCAGAAGAAGGAGTTGTCGTTGGAACTGGCCAACCTCCGAGACGAGCTGGGTAAGAGTGTTCATGCCACCATCCTCTCCCTCTGTCTGCCGTACATTTGCATATGACACACACACACACACACACACACACACACACACACACACACACACACACACACACACACACACACACACACACACACACACACAAAGCTTATCAAGGACAAGTCAACTGCCATTCAAAACCTGGTGTTCTTTCTGTTGTGGTCCTGGTGCAGCTGCTCCTCGTTCC